>JASANA010008755.1:0-52826 GCA_030248095.1 Ptycholaimellus sp. GST1_10
CACCTCTACATCATCTGGCAGTGGCGGTGGAAGTAAATCAAAGGGAGGAGGAAAGAAAAAGTCTGCTGCACCCAAGAAAAAGGCAGGTGCTGCAAAGAAGAAGGCTCCTTCAAAGAAGAAGAAGTCTCCAGAATGAACGCTACCATGGAAGAAATAAGTCCGGTGCGGTACCAACAGGGCAAAGTTCTTGATGTTGAAAATGAAATCAGCTATCAAGAAAAGCAAACAAAGAACCAGGGAATCAACGACCAGTCCACGATTTCCTATCGGTTCGAGGCACATCCTCATGACTTCACCAACCTTCGTGCTACGCAGTACGAATTCATCGGAGAGCTGCGGAATCTGGACAAAACTCCGGCCATAGATCTGGCCAACAAGAACATCTTCCTGGACCAGCAGGGAATGCATTCCATGGTCAGCGATGTCGGCGTTGCCCTCAACGACAATATGAACGGACCCCTTCACAACTACCCCTACGCCGTTGCACTAGCTCGGGCGCTAGGCACCAACATGAAGGTCCGGGATGCTGTCTGGGCAGAGCTGGATGGCGCCTACAACCCTGGAAATCTGAAGACATCAACCATTGATGGGAATCCGATGTCCTCTCAGTTCCGCCATGCGGCGAGGCGGCTCAAGACCATGTTCTGTCTCCGTGGCCGCATCTTCTCCGATCTGCTCATGAGTGCCCGGCAGTACATGCCTCCAGGAGTTGCTCTGACCATCACGCTGAAGCGTGCGCCTGACACCTTCAGCCTGGTCACGGACAACAAGGGAGCTTGCTCCCGCTACAAGATCTACCTTCACACCATCTCCGTCTACATTGAGCGAATCCCGCTTGCCCCACGTGTCCACGCCAATCCACATCCAGCAGGTATCACCTACAACAAGCTGGACATGCGGATGGCCACCATCCCAAGGGGTCAGAACATCTTCCCCTGGCTCAACTGTCTCAATAATGCCCAACTTCCCAATCATCTCTACATGACCATGGTTGCAAACACTTCCATGACCGGAGACCTTGGGAAGATGGCCACCTACTTTGAGACATGGAAGCTCACCCGTCTCAACTTTCGTCTAAATGGACAAGACCTCATGGTCCAACCCATTCAGGTAAAGTTCCGGGACAATGCCCAGGGTGACGGCATCGACACGGTGGAAAGTGATGGGCGTGAAGGCTACCTGACTATTGTTCAGGTTCTGAACCAGGTCTGCGATCCACTTTCCGTCCTCCGCCTTGGCTACAAGGAGTGGCTCCAAGGCCGAACCATCTATGCACTCGAGTTCGGAAAGTGCGGTCAAAAAATGGGCGAGCGTGGCTGCATAGACATGCTCATGGAGTTTGATGAGGGCGGAGTCCCCATTGAAATGTGCGTTCTTCTCTTCATGGAGAAAACGGCGACTGCCCCTATTTAAGCATTCAAAAATGTCTTCAGTGTGAAAAAAAGCAAAGATGATGGAAATAAATCGTCAAACTGTTTGCTATGATCTGGTAAAGCAAGGTCTCAAAAATGGGCTGACTGTAGCAGTTCTAGTTTCACTAATTGGACTTAATCTCAATATGGGTACCCTAATCTGGTGCCTTTCAAAGAGCAATGCAACAGCAAATCTTCTCACCCAACTGCTTCAAGATGTCCAGTTCCCCTTCCACAACAAGCATCAGCAGCGTCTCATGGACGATGGACGAATGATGCTAGAGGTTGAGAAACTAACATCGCGACCGACGGTAGAGGATGCAAGTTCCGTGGACAACCTTTGCCATTCACACATCAAGAACTGGACATCGTGTAAACTCAAGCATGTGAATGGCAGCCGTGATCCATTAATTGTGATTAGCCTTTGCAAATACTTTTAAAGTGCTTCGCAGCTTAACCTGTATGTTGACCAGAAGCTTTTCAAAAGCTACAACTCATCTCAGGTAACTGAGATTCAAGCCTGGCTAAGGGAATGCTTCTACCAGTGATGTCCTCGTGTATCATCGACAGGGAAACAGTGTGATTCCATTGCGTTTTTCAAAACTCACCAACTTTGCTATAGTAGGACTAGTGATATTGTCTTTCTTCGCCTTGGTGATATTTTACTTGCGCGAAATGATGCTATTGATGTTATCAATTTTATAATCAATTGAATAAAATAACAAGCAATACGTAACTGAACGAAGTAGGTTATAACTATTTTTTGCTGCAAAAAGTTCGTCCAAATAAGTTGAGATTTCGCCATTTCTCAACAAACCGATTCTTCAACTGTTCTACCCAAACAAATAATGTTTCAAATGCTCGTAAACCAGTTTCACCCCTCCAGATCTTCCTAAAATAGCATTACCTTTCAGGAAAAACTAGTATAACATGGGGCTCAATTCTGGGTAGCCAGTTGAGCCCATTTGTTGAACTGCCGCCCATGTGTGTAAGCCTAAGGCTAAGACTAAGCCCTAATTTTACCTGAAATAAAAAAGTAGCCATAAATTTAACTACTGGGCCCAAAATTATAGCCAAAATTATACGGGAAAATGTCAAAATTTCAATTTTGGCTTTTGAAATATCAGGCGACTAGGTTTGTGTAACATTGGGAAAATTGTTACTTTCGTCGCCAGATTTGTGTTCAGCCTCAAAAATTCGATCTAATCCGGCTCGAAAAATTCAGCCATTTCTCAGGGAAAACGTTCAAAATTCAATTTTGGTTTTTGTAAAACATCATGCTCATAGGTTGAATAAAATTGAAAAAAATCAAATTTTAAGGCCAGATTCGTGTTCCGCGACAAAATTTACCTACTTGGGTCCCAAATTCAGAACAAATTACCTGTGGAACTGGCTAAAACTTCTCATTTTGGTTTTTGAAACATCAGGCTATTAATTTTGTGAAAATTTGCAAGAAATTTTCAATTTGATTGCCAGATTCGTGTTAAGCATCAAAATTTACCTACTAGGGCACAAAATTGGAGCGAAATTCCCAAAAATAACCACTATTTCAGTTTTTGGGCATTGAAACATTAGGTTTCTGGGTCATAAGTCAAGAACAAATTATTTTCGTCCAAGTTGAAAGCAGGGCTTCATGCGGCCAACTTTTCCAACATACTCTGAAAAAATGGGCCAATTCGGTTGAGAAACCATTGAAGAAATTTCGTGTTTACATAGGTATATATATATATATATATATAGCCTCAAGGGTCAAATCCAGGTGAATCCTTAGTACTGCCTCCCAGGCCTAGCAAAACTCCCGCTCTTCCACCGCATTTTCTCCTCGCCCATCCCACATTTTCCCCTCATTCCCGACCGACCCCCTTGGCCGATTCTCTTCGCCTCGCCCTACACTCCCTCAGGCTTTCATTCCACCGCCAATAACCCAGTCTAGTATGCAAGGCTGTAAGCCAAAGAAGGCGATAAAATGCAACTGTCTCCTGTTTTTCTACCCAGCCAGTTGTGTTCCAGTTGCTCATTTTTGTTCGTGTTGCTGGGAGAAAGAGAAAAAGTGAAGTGAAAGTGAACTGGAAAGCTTACTGTTCGTGGTATAGTGAATGGTGGCGCTGCCGCGAGGGTAGTGGGCTTGGGAGTATTCTTCATCACGGTACTGCTTCTTCACCACCGATCTCAGCAGCTGACCTTCATTCATTCTGCCTGTGGCCATCTCTGCAATTCACATTGGTACAATGCAATTCACATTCACTCCGTCTTCACCTTCAATCATTCTGTCTGCAAGATTTCCTCTCTGAATACGTTAGCTAATAACCAATTGCAATGCAAGTGAATGGCACCAAAATGAATGTGAAAACACAAGCAAAGCAACTAAATGAACTCGCGTTTTTTTCTGTTTGAAGCTAAAGCTAACTTAAAAAACAGTCTTACAAAACTATCAGAAATTTTTTGACCGCGGAGCGGCCGAAGGCCGCTCCGCGGTCTATAGAGGTTACTAAACTTTTGTCCTCATGTGTATATATGTATATATATATATATATATGTATGTCTGGAAATGCTGGGAACGGGCAAATTCTCAACGGATTGGGACAAACTTTTTTTTTCCTGAAAGGTAATGCTATTTTAGGAAGATCTGGAGGGGTAGACCCGGAATTTGAGCATTTGAAACATTACTTTTTTGGGTAGAAAGGTTGAAAAATGGGGTATGCTGTAAAATCCTGAATTCTCAACGGATTTTGACAAACTTTTTTTTCCCTGAAAGGTAATTGAATTTTAGGAAGATCTGGAGGGGTGGAACTGGTCCCGGAGCATTTGAAACATTACTTTTTTGGGTAGAACTTTTGAAAAATGGGGTATGTTGAGAAATGGCGGATTCTCAACGGATTTGGACAAACTTTTTTTTTTGCTGAAAGGTAATAACATTTTAGGAAGATCTGGAGGGGTGGAACTGGTCCCGGAGCATTTGAAACATTACTTTTTTGGGTAGAAAGTTTGAAAAATGGGTTATGTTGAGAAATGGTGAATTCTCAACGGATTTGGACAAACTTTTTTTTGCTTAAAGGTAATATTATTTTAAGAATATCTGGAGGGGTGGAACTGGTCCCGAAGCATTTAAAACATTACTTTTCTGGGTAGAAAGTTGGAAAATTGCAATATGCGGTTTTTGCACTGTAGTACCTGAAGTCTTGAGAATTGCACAGAAGAGTTGATTTTTTTGTTCACTAGTCGTATATGTCGATTCTAAATCTGTGCTTACTTTTGAAATTGGTTGAGAAACCACAGACTTGATTTTTGAGTTACAAAGTATCATATAAAGGATGCGCTCCGCGGTCACCTATTGCGCTTTGCGCCATATACTTGTTTATGAAAAGGTATTCACTCCTCCACAAAAGAGTCTCACTTAAAATCACGTTTGGGGAGCAGATAAGGTGAGAGATGGGGCAAGGGCAAGGGGCAAGGAGAGTGAGGAAGAGAAGTGAGGGAGTGAAGTGAAGCAGGGGTAGGGCAGGGGTGCCCTAGCAGTGGGATCACGGCAGGGGTGCCCTAGCAGGTGGGATCGCGTACCTCTGGATTCAAATTTTGTACCTACTTGGAAGCAAGTGAGATCCATCTCCTAAGTGGAGGCAAAGTACTGTAAGGTTCAAACTTGGTTCAAAATGGCGCCCTCTCCACACACCTTTCAGCATTCCTGGTGATCCCAAGGCCAAACACACCTTAAAGCAGAAAAATGTGCCAGAATGACCAAAACATAACAATATATACCTGGTATTTCGCACCTAACATCGCTAGTGTGGCATGCAAAAATGTATATCTGCTACTGCTGCTTCAGCTTTGCACAGCTCATTTTAGCCTTCACACAGCGGGAAGCGCAGAGCAGGAATGAATGACTTTTAAGCTGAGCTCTGCTGGAGCATGATCTGGCTGGCGGAGCAGAGTGAAGCGGTGTTGGCGATATTGCTGGAGGCCAGCCATCTATACACCCCATCTAGACCAGTGCTTTCCAGTGCTGTCTGAGCAGGAATGAATAACTCTTAAGCTGAGCTCTGCTGGAGCATGATCTGGCTGGCGGAGCAGAGTGAAGCGGTGTTGGCGATATTGCTGGAGGCCAGCCATCTATACACCCCATCTAGACCAGTGCTTTCCAGTGCTGTCTGAGCAGGAATGAATAACTCTTAAGCTGAGCTCTGCTGGAGCATGATCTGGCTGGCGGAGCAGAGTGAAGCGGTGTTGGCGATATTGCTGGAGGCCAGCCATCTATACACCCCATCTAGACCAGTGCTTTCCAGTGCTGTCTGAGCAGGAATGAATAACTCTTAAGCTGAGCTCTGCTGGAGCATGATCTGGCTGGCGGAGCAGAGTGAAGCGGTGTTGGCGATATTGCTGGAGGCCAGCCATCTATACACCCCATCTAGACCAGTGCTTTCCAGTGCTGTCTGAGCAGGAATGAATAACTCTTAAGCTGAGCTCTGCTGGAGCATGATCTGGCTGGCGGAGCAGAGTGTAGCGGTGTTGGCGATATTGCTGGAGGCCAGCCATCTATACACCCATCTAGACCAGTGCTTTCCAGTGCTGTCTGAGCAGGAATGAATAACTCTTAAGCTGAGCTCTGCTGGAGCATGATCTGGCTGGCGGAGCAGAGTGAAGCGGTGTTGGCGATATCGCTGGAGGCCAGCCATCTATCCACCCCATCTAGACCAGTGCGTTCCAGTGCTGTCTGATCAGCTTTTATTAACTACTCAGCTGAGCTCTGCTGGAGCATGATCTGGCTGGCGGAGCAGAGTGAAGCGGTGTTGGCGATATTGCTGGAGGCCAACCATCTATACACCCCATCTAGACCAGTGCTTTCCAGTGCTGTCTGAGCAGGAATGAATAACTCTTAAGCTGAGCTCTGCTGGAGCATGATCTGGCTGGCGGAGCAGAGTGAAGCGGTGTTGGCGATATTGCTGGAGGCCAGCCATCTATACACCCCATCTAGACCAGTGCTTTCCAGTGCTGTCTGAGCAGGAATGAATAACTCTTAAGCTGAGCTCTGCTGGAGCATGATCTGGCTGGCGGAGCAGAGTGAAGCGGTGTTGGCGATATTGCTGGAGGCCAGCCATCTATACACCCCATCTAGACCAGTGCTTTCCAGTGCTGTCTGAGCAGGAATGAATAACTCTTAAGCTGAGCTCTGCTGGAGCATGATCTGGCTGGCGGAGCAGAGTGAAGCGGTGTTGGCGATATTGCTGGAGGCCAGCCATCTATACACCCCATCTAGACCAGTGCTTTCCAGTGCTGTCTGAGCAGGAATGAATAACTCTTAAGCTGAGCTCTGCTGGAGCATGATCTGGCTGGCGGAGCAGAGTGAAGCGGTGTTGGCGATATTGCTGGAGGCCAGCCATCTATACACCCATCTAGACCAGTGCTTTCCAGTGCTGTCTGAGCAGGAATGAATAACTCTTAAGCTGAGCTCTGCTGGAGCATGATCTGGCTGGCGGAGCAGAGTGAAGCGGTGTTGGCGATATTGCTGGAGGCCAGCCATCTATACACCCCATCTAGACCAGTGCTTTCCAGTGCTGTCTGAGCAGGAATGAATAACTCTTAAGCTGAGCTCTGCTGGAGCATGATCTGGCTGGCGGAGCAGAGTGAAGCGGTGTTGGCGATATTGCTGGAGGCCAGCCATCTATACACCCCATCTAGACCAGTGCTTTCCAGTGCTGTCTGAGCAGGAATGAATAACTCTTAAGCTGAGCTCTGCTGGAGCATGATCTGGCTGGCGGAGCAGAGTGAAGCGGTGTTGGCGATATTGCTGGAGGCCAGCCATCTATACACCCCATCTAGACCAGTGCTTTCCAGTGCTGTCTGAGCAGGAATGAATAACTCTTAAGCTGAGCTCTGCTGGAGCATGATCTGGCTGGCGGAGCAGAGTGAAGCGGTGTTGGCGATATTGCTGGAGGCCAGCCATCTATACACCCCATCTAGACCAGTGCTTTCCAGTGCTGTCTGAGCAGGAATGAATAACTCTTAAGCTGAGCTCTGCTGGAGCATGATCTGGCTGGCGGAGCAGAGTGAAGCGGTGTTGGCGATATTGCTGGAGGCCAGCCATCTATACACCCCATCTAGACCAGTGCTTTCCAGTGCTGTCTGAGCAGGAATGAATAACTCTTAAGCTGAGCTCTGCTGGAGCATGATCTGGCTGGCGGAGCAGAGTGAAGCGGTGTTGGCGATATTGCTGGAGGCCAGCCGTCTGTACACCCCGCCTAGACCAGTGCTGTCCAGTGCTGTCTGAGCAGCTCAGCAGAACAGTGAAGTGAAGTCAGCGCTGGGCAGTATGGCCAACTCTGCCGTCATTCCAGGGGAGAGAAATGCTGCTTTTAAGACCCTCCCAGGCCCCTTCTTCTTCATCTTCAATCTCCTCCAATTCTTACCCTATCCCCCATGCCACCATATAGGCCACTTTCAAGCCTTCAAAATGAGGCCCAAACACGCATCTTTTTGTTTTTATACACTGCACTGGCAACGAATTGCTATTGTGGCGGGTGGAAGGCGCCTAATTCACAGCACCCTTTTGGTGGGCTTGAGCAAGCCATGCATTGAGTGAGGGGAAAGGGGGCAGAGGGATGTTGCGTTGGTTGCATGGACTTTATGGAGAGAAAGACGGGTGAGTGGGCAGGGAGGGAGGGAGGGCAGGCTGCCCCCCCCCTCCCTACCTCACTGCATTGGCTGGATTAGGCGCCCCACTGTCAACGCCCACCAGACGATTAGTCGCCCATGAAATATGGCTCTTTGCCCCCTCCCGCTTTGTCCCTACCCTCCCAAACCAAGGCACCACTCAGCCTACCCAAAACCCTGGGATGCTGTAAGTCAATTGAGTGAGTGAATCTTAGAGGGGCAATGAAGGATGGTGCATGATGTAGCGGAGGCAGAGCTGCTGGGAGGCTCGCTTGGAGGAGGAGGCGGGCGATGTACTGAGTGAGGAGGAGCGGGTGGACTGGGAGCGCCATCTGGAACTCTATCCGACAAAACGTCCCCCGCGACAGGCCCACCACCTTCAATTGATCCATGGACACCGCTTTTTGCCACTTTCAAGCCACTATCGCCCGTCAGAAAGCTCCACCAGCAACACCACCTCTAAATAGGAAGGGAGAGAGGAGAGGGAGGAGGAGGGAAGAGGGGGGAGAGCCGATTGGGAGGAAAGATGCGAACACTCGGCAGGACAAAAATAGAAAAAAACGAGGGAAAAAAACAGAAAACAAAATGAGAAACCAAAGGGAAAAAAAGAACCCCTCTTAAGTTTACTAGAGGCTGGGGAAGATAGTTTAGATGGAGAAAAGAGAAAAAGTGGGAACTTGGCGCTTGGAGGAGTTGCGTTGCCTGGCCTTGGAAGAATCCTGGCGCTGTAGGCGATGGCGAGCTTGGCAGCGGAGTAGAATTCGAAGCGCGTTCTCGAAGCCGTGCCGGAAGTTGGACGACAGCGCACCGTACAGAATCGGATTGATACAACCTTTCCATTTATCATAGCTGAGTGAGGCCCATTGAAGCTATGAAGAAGAGTTTAAAAGTATTCTCTGATTTTCGCTTCGGTGTAAGATCTTTGTTTCCATTCAATGTCTACCCAGCACAAGACGATTGGCGAAAAAATGTATAAATAAATAAATTTGTAGATGAGTTGGAGAAAAAGTTTACTATTGGTGTAGGACAGAAGCTGGGCAGTGAGCTGAAAGGCGAGTCCAAGCTCGCTGGTGACGATTGGGTCGGGGAAGATGAGAGCCTGGTAGAAGAACCAGACGTTCTGCGGCAGCCAGCAAGCCAGGAAGAGCATTGTCACCGCCGCTACCATCGTCGTTATTCGCCGCTTCATCTGAACACCCTTATTCATTCCCCATCACCTCAAGGGAGGAGAAAACACTAGCCTGAAAACTGCTTTCGGAGAGCTGAATGAGCAGCGTGTTGGTCCACAGGCGTCGTAGCATCAGAACGTAAAGAACGCAGGTGATGCCTTCAAAGGATTTGCTTAGTGCTGCTGTAACTGTTATGAAGCAGGCACCGAGTGGAATGAAGAAAGCGGAGAGGTTGAATAGCCAGTGATGGATGCGCACGTGAAAGTAAACTCCGTCTCGTGTCTTTTCTGTCTAAATTCACACGAAGGTTTCATTTGAAGAAGCTTTTTGAAGGTTTATTCATTCATTCAATAGTGAACGAAAAGAAGGGGGGATGTGAAAGGGGACCAGTGGAAGGAAGACGCAGGAGGAGCGATTACTGCCGCGGAAATGGTAGCGATAAATGCCCTGACTGTGGAAGATGTGCAGTTGACTGGCTAGTATGACCAGCCAGAGAACCGCAATACTCGTTGCAGCAGTCTCAAACAACATGCTCCTCTGGTTCTAGAATAGCGCCTGTATTCGTTCAATATGAAGATGTAACTTGCAAAAGCTACTATTTCAGGACATGACAGCAGACAAATTTAATTCTTATCGATTAAACCCGGCTGGGTGTCAGCCCAATTTGACAAAACTTCTATGCCTTTCTATACGTGAAAAGGATACTTTTAGCTTGCGAATAGAAACGGCAGCTTGTATAGGAAAGACGACGGCGAGGTATCTCTCCACAGCCATCAGCACTAGCGTCCAAACACTCGCTTCCGCACTCACGTACTGCAGGTACGTCACCGTCTTGCACCAGGCCTGCAATACCTTCTCTTCCCTTCACAACCACGCTACAAATAAAGTCACTCGATAACGGGTTACAGGAGCCTGGGAAAATGGGCTGGTGAAAACAGATTTAAGAAATGATTTAGTGGTCAGCATCACTATTTTTATGCAGCTGTTGGTTTAGAAGATCATTACTATCAAATGTAAATCTTAGTGTTTCACAAGTGGAATTAAAAACTTTGAGAGAAAGGAGGCTCACTTTTCCCTTCCGATTGTAGATTGATTTTGGACTAAAATAGTGGCTTCTCTAGTTGCTAGTTCGATTTCTAGGCGACAGTGAGTGAAACCAAAATCACTCAAAAGTTTATTTTAATTTTAAAGGTGAAATAAATATTGGGAAAAAAGCGGGAAAAATGTAACCGATCCAAAAGGCCAATTGGATATGCTGTACTGGATGGCGGTGAAGGGGACGCAGAAGAGAAGGAAGGCCAGATCCGCGGTTGCCAAATTGAGTATCAAGATGTTCGTCGAGTTCCGCATACTGGAGTTCAAGGCGAACACAGCCATTACCAGTACATTCCCCACTATTCCCAGTACGATTATCACTGAGAACAGAGCTGGCACCACTATCTAAAAACCTGGATCTTTGGTTTTAGAACACTTGCTCAGCCCCTTAGGTATATGAACCTGGAAGTCTGGGTTGAAGAACATTTCAGGATATGCGAAGTAAGTTAAATGGAACTTATTACAGAATTCTACTGATTTTGATTGGAAGTGTTCCATAAATTTTGCAAATTTAGCGCATATCTACTTACCTTTCCATTCAGAATTGTGAGAATCGCTCATCATATTTACTATTGTAGAACACCAAATCTTTGGAAATTAAATCTCATGCATTACTTATTTATGTAAAATGAAAAATAGAAGATAAGTGGAAAGGATAAACATTTGGAAAATATCGCCCAAAATATGTAAAATAAGTGCCTGAACATAAAAATTACTTCGTTGCTTTAAAAAAATTAAAACTTACCCTAACGACAAACTCCGTGTAGTTATAGTCAGAGTAATCGCTGGAGCTCGGAAAAGAGTAGTTGGTAATATTGCAACAATTCATTTAAATCGACTAAGCGATGAACTACTTTACTGGCGCTCTGAAAAAGTTGTTGTCGGTCTGTACGAATGGCAGCGTAGCTTTTGCCATTTCGACAACCCTGTCGCTTCGAATTCTAGCACGTGAGACTACGTGTCTAGCATTAAAAGGGGGCTGAAACCGGTCAAAATTGAGCTTACACGCGCATAGTGCGATTTTTGGTCAAAAAGGGCTAGTTGTCATTTAAGCACCATTTCAGTTCAATTTTCAAAACATAGTGATAATAGTGTTTTGGGTCCTTCCCAAAAAGGCGAAATCTCAGTCGGCCAATGAATGCCTGAAAAATGTGTTCTTCCAGCTGCGCTGAAAGTCAGCTTCTCAGGCCATAGGGCAGGGCGAAAAGCAGGAATGAGCAAAGCTGGGGAGCTCTTGAAAGTGGGTGCTAACAAGAGGCCGAGGGGGGCGCGCTCGCTTGAATTGCGGCAAAAGGCGCGAGTGGTTTGAGGGCTTCTGTGGCAATGGCGGAAGAGGGTGAAGGGGAACTGCTGGGGGGGGGGTAGGGAAGGGGGGAGGGAGCTGTGATGGGCGGCGTTTCTTGCCAGCACGCGAGTGGAAGAGGGGGGGGGGCGGCGGGCTCTCAATTCAATTCGCCCTCTCCAGCCAAAGATGCCGCAGCTCTCTGGGGGCCACTAAGCAACACGCGCCCCCCTCCTCACCCTCCAGGCCCAGGCGCCCCGACGAGGCTAATTATTCTCCATAAACCGAGGCGATGGAGGGCCTCCCCAGGCAGGCCCCAGGCCTATTGCCATCTTAATCTAGTAGGAGCAAAGGGGCAAATTAACGACCTGATGTACCATCGTAGTCCGCTTCGAGCTGAGAAGCTGTGAAACAGAGATAACGAGGCATGGCAAAGCAGAAGAAGTAGTGGACAGAGCGTGTTCCGAATGCGGGATCAGCCTTTAGGGAAAAGGGGAGAGAGGGGACAAGGTGGGCGGCATTCTGGCGCCAAAGTGAGTTAGGGGGCAGGAGGAGGCTCCTAAAAATCGCATCATCCCCAACGAGCCGCTGAAAGCGCGAAAGCGCACACCTTCCGGCCATCCTCAGGTTCCCACGCAAACCCGCCCTAATGCCTCGCCGCACCACCTTCCCTCCCTGGCCTAACCCGAGGTCCTGTCACCAGCCCTGTCCTTCTAGACTGTCAAAAGAGCTTTCAGACGGACGACTGCGGGTGGTCGAATTCCCGGGTGAAGGGAGAAAGTGTTGGAAAAGACGATAAGGGAGAAAAAGTGGAAGCTAATGTGGCTAACTAGGCGCGACGATTTCTTTTCACGCTACAAGGCCTCCAATTTTCAGGCCCACGGCACAAGCTCACAAAATCCACCCCTTCCAACCAGCGTAAATTTGCAAAAGTCACCCAGAAAATGTCTTCACGAGAATGCGATATTTGTAAAAGCGATTGCCTTCGGCTGTTGGCTGGAGCAGAAGGGAAGGGAGCATTTTGCAGGCACTTGCTTGTAGAGGGCATCTATCAGCCTAAGCCTTATGTTTTGAAAGGATATCAGCCCAAGTGCACAGGAAAATTGGCTACATACTTCTCGATCCATGCGATGCTTGAGGTTACTTAATTTTCAAAGGATACATAAACTTTAAGCTGTAACCATCCTATTTATTTCAAATACACCTAAATACGCCAGAATTTGTTAGCTGGTGTATTGTTTTTTGGCCAATTTTAGATGACACTGGGTAACGGCTACAAATTGTATTTGATGGCGATGGCCTTGTATCCTACCGGGGGGGGGTAACGAAGTCATCGTCCTTTTATTATATGTTTATCATGCTAAAAAAGACGAAAACTTCGTTACCCCCCGGTAGCAATGCCTTACAACTCTCTTATATTGTTCATATTTCAGCAAAAAAGCGAAGCCTCAATTTAGGCATAGTTTATTTTTTCAAGCTATGATTTTACTAACAGATTTTTAATTTCTCTGCAGAGCTTTACCTCACTTTATATTACTTTAATTAATGATTTCTGTTTTTGCTGTGTTTTTTTATTTTTTATGTGTTCAACATTGCAAAACATGTCCTTAAACAAACCAAATGTTCAGTGTGATAACTAAACAGTGAATGTTTTTGAAAACACCGAAACTGTTAGTCAAGTAACAATGTTTGGTTTGGCTATCACATATGCCTTTGGACTAGTAGAAATGGAAGAGGGCTGGAAAAATATGGCCAAAAATCAGGCCTGGAAGTCAAAGGAAAGAAATCGAGAATTGGGCCAAAACATGCCGCGAGATTCAAGTAATTAGGAGAATGAAGACTATGAGCAGGATCAACGACAGCACCCCGATCGCTATCCATTGTCGCCGATCTGCCAATTTACCACCATTAAGAAAACGATTGAGGAGAATGATGTAGAGGCCAACCGTTGGACATATGGGTGACCTTGGCAATCTTCTTCATCACGTTGTCCATCTTCGCGTCCGTTCGCTCCATACCCTGCCCCAAGTCTTCCAACATTCTGCAAATTCATCCCACTTCACAAATCCCTAGATAAGATTACGGTCAAAAGAGAGTGGCCTAAAAACGCATTAGTTTTGTTGGCTTCTCTTTCAGCAAGCCAGTCACTAAGGAATTAGCAATGGCTGTGGTAATGAGAAAGGAACAGGGCTTGTTCGTCCAGTTCTCCGCCAATGCGCGTGCTCATGTCCTTGAGAACGGAAACGCTGCTCCCAATCTGCTCCATCTGGTTGTCTTGCTGATCCACCATCATCTGAAATTTTTTTTGTTCAAACTGCTTAGAACATGATCCTAAGCTAACCAGTTTTTTTGGTTTTAAAAAACGATTCGTGATCAAATTAACGAATATAAATGAGAAAAAATATATTTTGCACAACTAATTTTTAGCGAGCAATCATTAGAGAAGCATCAATAATTGAGCAACGCTATTTCAGTGGCCCGTCAAGACAGTTCTTGACCTAGCCACTTGGGAGCAAAAACGCAACAGCTTTAGAAAGCAGTATTTCCCGTAATTTAGGCGGAATGAAGAGTGCCTGTTGCTGGAAGAGGGAGTCGTCGACAAATCGGTCCGGGTGTCCAGGCGGCAGGTTGCCATTGTCGGACTCGAGCAAGCGGGAGTATTTGTAGGCCGTCTGACTCCCGCCGCCACCGCTCGAGTTCAGCAGGGACTGCAATCCCTTTGTCCACCTCATGTCTTCTTTCCTGCTTCCAATTCTCTTTCCCCGCTTCTTCAGAACAGAGGGCGGCAGGGACTGTTTTGTATTGAGCTGCAAATGGAGGGAAGGGGTAAGGAGAGAGCTGGTTTTCCGCGCAAACGTTGTTTCGGAAGAAGAGTAGGGGCTAATGGAAAGGAAGCTCTGTGGGCCCCATGTGTTTGGAGGCTGGTGAATGGAGCATGCTTGCCTGAGATTTTCCATTCTGACGCACAGGTCTGGTCAACCATGAAATAGGACTGAGAAGGAAATAATAAAGCCTAGTCAGGCGACCGCCGTTTTTGATGTAATGAAAAGAAAAAATTAGTAGATCAGAAAAAAGCAAATTGGAGCTTACATTGCGGTCCTTGAATCTTGAGTCGGCCCCCGACATCTTCTCTCTGATATCCTAGAATAAATGTGGTGGTATAGATTGCTACTAGATGAAACGGGAAGGAATGTGAAACGTGAATGAGGTTGCGACTGTCGTTGATGAAGCGGCGGCGAGCGCCTAGTTCGGCGGAGGTGAGTGCAAAGGAGGCTCGGTTCTTCTCCACTATAGCCAGCGTCTCTTCCAGATCCTCTAGCTCCCACTCTATCGACCTGCAGCCTTCCATCCCTCCTCAATCCTCCCTCCTCTGTCCACTAGTGGGGGGCTGTGACCGGAGACTGTTGCGAAGCTCAGTGGCCAGCCACTGGGTCTCCTGATTGGTGGCGGTGGAGGAGGTGATGAGCTGGGTGTAGTGGCTGTACAGCTCCTGAGCGCTGAGAAGGGATCCCTCGAGTTCTCTGCACCACCAGACTCATCAGTCAGCAGAGCAGGCTGAAGCGGACGTGAAGGAAGCACAGGCTCATGCAGTCGGCAAAAGCGTCTAGACTGGGCCAACTGAAGGAAGGATGGGCAAATGAGAAGAGGCATCAAAGCTAAAGGGACGGGAGCAGCAGAGCAGCACAGGACATCACATGCGGACTGGCCTTTACTCTTTGACGGAGAAGAAGGGGTCCTCCTCCGTCATCCCACTCCCCTACACAGACCTCCACCTCCTGCCCCGCCGAAAGAGCCATCGCCAACCTCAGTCTCCAGGGGAAGCTTGGCATTTGCGGTTGTAAAGTGAATTAGCTCTTAGCGGCAGATGGCAAGCTTCCCCTGGAGGCGGGTGGGTGGCGGGAAGGGGAATGAGTGATGAGAAAGTGAGGGCTGTTAGTAGTAGGCGGGGGTAGTAACCATGACCGGCCAGAGGGCGTCAGCAAGGGCGGCCATGGTGAGGAGGAGAGAGCGAAGAAGAGAGAAGGATTGGCTACCGGACTGCTGGTCGGCGGAGGCTCAGGCAGACGGGGCCATAAAAGCAGAGGCCGCCGTTCTCGCTCTTTCTGCCTCCAGCCCAGGCTGGGTGTGTGGAGGAGGAGGGCTGGTGGGGATAAGATTGGGGGAATGGAGGGGGAGAGGGTCAGATCCGCGCCCTCTGGCCCAAAGGACGCACGTGTATCGAGCGGGAGGGGGCCGCCGCTTCTACTCCTGCTTCCAGCCATAGGGAGCGCGCAGATTTCCACTAAAGACGCGCCCCTGCCTACGGTGGCGGGGCCAGAATTGCAGAGTCATCCCGCCTCACTCACTTTGACCTGAGACGCTGAGTGAATTCGCAGAGAAAGGGAATAGAAATGGCCACAACGACTCTATCCAGCTCCATGGGCCTCATCGCCCTGCTGAAGGAGAAAGATGAACGGCTGCAACGCTACGGACTGCAGGTTGGGGAAGAGTTTAAGTAAGGTTGAAGGGGAGAGTGAAGTGATTGAAGGAATTGGATCGGGTGGTGGAGATCTTCTGGTTCGAGATCGCGGACGCCTTGCGCCGGATCGAAGCCTTCTCCGAGGACCCGGACTTCAAGGATGCCAAACAGGCCGCTCTCTTGGCCTCAAAGGTTTCATCCTCTTATTCCATCCACTTTCATAGACTGATAGGCTGGAAACGGGGCAGGTCTATTTCCATCTGGGAGAGGCGGATGAAGCGCTGCGTTTGGCTCTGGCCGCCGACGAGCTCTTCTACAAAGACACCTACAAACTCTACAAGGATTTCATCACCGGTTCCATCTCCCTCTTTATGCCCTCCTCTTCCAACGCCCCTCTGCCTCCTTGCAGGGAAGGGCGTGGACGTGTATCGAAGCCAACAGCACGCGCGACGTCACGGAACCGCCGCTGAGAAAGACCAGCTCGGACCCATTGATCCCAGGTGCCCCTCCCTCTTCTCAGCCCCTTTTGGTGGAAGAAGTGAGGAGGAGCTGGAGTGCTTTTGAGGCTGGAGGCGATGGTGAACAAGATCTTCGAGCAGTGCATCGCCCTGGGCCAGTACAAGGAAGCTTTGGGCATCGCCATCGAGTGCCGCCGCACAGACGTCATCAAGGACACCATTCGCAGAGCCGTTCCTTCTCTTCCCTTCCTTCTAGATGCTCTGTCGAGAAGGAGAGTGAGTGCTGGCAGGGCGGGGAGGGAGTGAGTCTGATGGGCTACTGCGAGAGCGTGGGTCGTACGCTGGTGCAGAGTCGTGGATACCGGAACGAGCTGCTGCGCACCCTCTTCCAGCTCTACTCGGCGGCGGGGCAGCCGGACTACGTGGCCATGTGCCAGTGCCTCATCAGTCTTGAGGACCCACAGGAGGTCGCCGCCATTCTCAACCAACTTGTCGACGCCGAAGGAGAGGTTTCCTTCCCTCTTCCAGCTCTACTCGGCGGCGGGGCAGCCGGACTACGTGGCCATGTGCCAGTGCCTCATCAGTCTTGAGGACCCACAGGAGGTCGCCGCCATCCTCAACCAACTTGTCGACGCCGAAGGAGAGGTTTCCTTCCCTCTTCCAGCTCTACTCGGCGGCGGGGCAGCCGGACTACGTGGCCATGTGCCAGTGCCTCATCAGTCTTGAGGACCCACAGGAGGTCGCCGCCATTCTCAACCAACTTGTCGACGCCGAAGGAGAGGTTTCCTTCCCTCTTCCAGCTCTACTCGGCGGCGGGGCAGCCGGACTACGTGGCCATGTGCCAGTGCCTCATCAGTCTTGAGGACCCACAGGAGGTCGCCGCCATCCTCAACAAACTTGTCGACGCCGAAGGAGAGGTTTCCTTCCCTCTTCCAGCTCTACTCGGCGGCGGGGCAGCCGGACTACGTGGCCATGTGCCAGTGCCTCATCAGTCTTGAGGACCCACAGGAGGTCGCCGCCATCCTCAACAAACTTGTCGACGCCGAAGGAGAGGTTTCCTTCCCTCTTCCAGCTCTACTCGGCGGCGGGGCAGCCGGACTACGTGGCCATGTGCCAGTGCCTCATCAGTCTTGAGGACCCACAGGAGGTCGCCGCCATCCTCAACAAACTTGTCGACGCCGAAGGAGAGGTTTCCTTCCCTCTTCCAGCTCTACTCGGCGGCGGGGCAGCCGGACTACGTGGCCATGTGCCAGTGCCTCATCAGTCTTGAGGACCCACAGGAGGTCGCCGCCATCCTCAACAAACTTGTCGACGCCGAAGGAGAGGTTTCCTTCCCTCTTCCAGCTCTACTCGGCGGCGGGGCAGCCGGACTACGTGGCCATGTGCCAGTGCCTCATCAGTCTTGAGGACCCACAGGAGGTCGCCGCCATCCTCAACCAACTTGTCGACGCCAAAGGAGAGGTTTCCTTCCCTCTTCCAGCTCTACTCGGCGGCGGGGCAGCCGGACTACGTGGCCATGTGCCAGTGCCTCATCAGTCTTGAGGACCCACAGGAGGTCGCCGCCATCCTCAACAAACTTGTCGACGCCGAAGGAGAGGTTTCCTTCCCTCTTCCAGCTCTACTCGGCGGCGGGGCAGCCGGACTACGTGGCCATGTGCCAGTGCCTCATCAGTCTTGAGGACCCACAGGAGGTCGCCGCCATCCTCAACAAACTTGTCGACGCCGAAGGAGAGGTTTCCTTCCCTCTTCCAGCTCTACTCGGCGGCGGGGCAGCCGGACTACGTGGCCATGTGCCAGTGCCTCATCAGTCTTGAGGACCCACAGGAGGTCGCCGCCATCCTCAACAAACTTGTCGACGCCGAAGGAGAGGTTTCCTTCCCTCTTCCAGCTCTACTCGGCGGCGGGGCAGCCGGACTACGTGGCCATGTGCCAGTGCCTCATCAGTCTTGAGGACCCACAGGAGGTCGCCGCCATCCTCAACAAACTTGTCGACGCCGAAGGAGAGGTTTCCTTCCCTCTTCCAGCTCTACTCGGCGGCGGGGCAGCCGGACTACGTGGCCATGTGCCAGTGCCTCATCAGTCTTGAGGACCCACAGGAGGTCGCCGCCATCCTCAACAAACTTGTCGACGCCGAAGGAGAGGTTTCCTTCCCTCTTCCAGCTCTACTCGGCGGCGGGGCAGCCGGACTACGTGGCCATGTGCCAGTGCCTCATCAGTCTTGAGGACCCACAGGAGGTCGCCGCCATCCTCAACAAACTTGTCGACGCCGAAGGAGAGGTTTCCTTCCCTCTTCCAGCTCTACTCGGCGGCGGGGCAGCCGGACTACGTGGCCATGTGCCAGTGCCTCATCAGTCTTGAGGACCCACAGGAGGTCGCCGCCATCCTCAACAAACTTGTCGACGCCGAAGGAGAGGTTTCCTTCCCTCTTCCAGCTCTACTCGGCGGCGGGGCAGCCGGACTACGTGGCCATGTGCCAGTGCCTCATCAGTCTTGAGGACCCACAGGAGGTCGCCGCCATCCTCAACAAACTTGTCGACGCCGAAGGAGAGGTTTCCTTCCCTCTTCCAGCTCTACTCGGCGGCGGGGCAGCCGGACTACGTGGCCATGTGCCAGTGCCTCATCAGTCTTGAGGACCCACAGGAGGTCGCCGCCATCCTCAACAAACTTGTCGACGCCGAAGGAGAGGTTTCCTTCCCTCTTCCAGCTCTACTCGGCGGCGGGGCAGCCGGACTACGTGGCCATGTGCCAGTGCCTCATCAGTCTTGAGGACCCACAGGAGGTCGCCGCCATCCTCAACAAACTTGTCGACGCCGAAGGAGAGGTTTCCTTCCCTCTTCCAGCTCTACTCGGCGGCGGGGCAGCCGGACTACGTGGCCATGTGCCAGTGCCTCATCAGTCTTGAGGACCCACAGGAGGTCGCCGCCATCCTCAACAAACTTGTCGACGCCGAAGGAGAGGTTTCCTTCCCTCTTCCAGCTCTACTCGGCGGCGGGGCAGCCGGACTACGTGGCCATGTGCCAGTGCCTCATCAGTCTTGAGGACCCACAGGAGGTCGCCGCCATCCTCAACCAACTTGTCGACGCCGAAGGAGAGGTTTCCTTCCCTCTTCCAGCTCTACTCGGCGGCGGGGCAGCCGGACTACGTGGCCATGTGCCAGTGCCTCATCAGTCTTGAGGACCCACAGGAGGTCGCCGCCATCCTCAACCAACTTGTCGACGCCGAAGGAGAGGTTTCCTTCCCTCTTCCAGCTCTACTCGGCGGCGGGGCAGCCGGACTACGTGGCCATGTGCCAGTGCCTCATCAGTCTTGAGGACCCACAGGAGGTCGCCGCCATCCTCAACAAACTTGTCGACGCCGAAGGAGAGGTTTCCTTCCCTCTTCCAGCTCTACTCGGCGGCGGGGCAGCCGGACTACGTGGCCATGTGCCAGTGCCTCATCAGTCTTGAGGACCCACAGGAGGTCGCCGCCATCCTCAACAAACTTGTCGACGCCGAAGGAGAGGTTTCCTTCCCTCTTCCAGCTCTACTCGGCGGCGGGGCAGCCGGACTACGTGGCCATGTGCCAGTGCCTCATCAGTCTTGAGGACCCACAGGAGGTCGCCGCCATCCTCAACAAACTTGTCGACGCCGAAGGAGAGGTTTCCTTCCCTCTTCCAGCTCTACTCGGCGGCGGGGCAGCCGGACTACGTGGCCATGTGCCAGTGCCTCATCAGTCTTGAGGACCCACAGGAGGTCGCCGCCATCCTCAACAAACTTGTCGACGCCGAAGGAGAGGTTTCCTTCCCTCTTCCAGCTCTACTCGGCGGCGGGGCAGCCGGACTACGTGGCCATGTGCCAGTGCCTCATCAGTCTTGAGGACCCACAGGAGGTCGCCGCCATCCTCAACAAACTTGTCGACGCCGAAGGAGAGGTTTCCTTCCCTCTTCCAGCTCTACTCGGCGGCGGGGCAGCCGGACTACGTGGCCATGTGCCAGTGCCTCATCAGTCTTGAGGACCCACAGGAGGTCGCCGCCATCCTCAACAAACTTGTCGACGCCGAAGGAGAGGTTTCCTTCCCTCTTCCAGCTCTACTCGGCGGCGGGGCAGCCGGACTACGTGGCCATGTGCCAGTGCCTCATCAGTCTTGAGGACCCACAGGAGGTCGCCGCCATCCTCAACCAACTTGTCGACGCCGAAGGAGAGGTTTCCTTCCCTCTTCCAGCTCTACTCGGCGGCGGGGCAGCCGGACTACGTGGCCATGTGCCAGTGCCTCATCAGTCTTGAGGACCCACAGGAGGTCGCCGCCATCCTCAACCAACTTGTCGACGCCGAAGGAGAGGTTTCCTTCCCTCTTCCAGCTCTACTCGGCCGCGGGGCAGCCGGACTACGTGGCCATGTGCCAGTGCCTCATCAGTCTTGAGGACCCACAGGAGGTCGCCGCCATCCTCAACAAACTTGTCGACGCCGAAGGAGAGGTTTCCTTCCCTCTTCCAGCTCTACTCGGCGGCGGGGCAGCCGGACTACGTGGCCATGTGCCAGTGCCTCATCAGTCTTGAGGACCCACAGGAGGTCGCCGCCATCCTCAACAAACTTGTCGACGCCGAAGGAGAGGTTTCCTTCCCTCTTCCAGCTCTACTCGGCGGCGGGGCAGCCGGACTACGTGGCCATGTGCCAGTGCCTCATCAGTCTTGAGGACCCACAGGAGGTCGCCGCCATCCTCAACAAACTTGTCGACGCCGAAGGAGAGGTTTCCTTCCCTCTTCCAGCTCTACTCGGCGGCGGGGCAGCCGGACTACGTGGCCATGTGCCAGTGCCTCATCAGTCTTGAGGACCCACAGGAGGTCGCCGCCATCCTCAACAAACTTGTCGACGCCGAAGGAGAGGTTTCCTTCCCTCTTCCAGCTCTACTCGGCGGCGGGGCAGCCGGACTACGTGGCCATGTGCCAGTGCCTCATCAGTCTTGAGGACCCACAGGAGGTCGCCGCCATCCTCAACAAACTTGTCGACGCCGAAGGAGAGGTTTCCTTCCCTCTTCCAGCTCTACTCGGCGGCGGGGCAGCCGGACTACGTGGCCATGTGCCAGTGCCTCATCAGTCTTGAGGACCCACAGGAGGTCGCCGCCATCCTCAACAAACTTGTCGACGCCGAAGGAGAGGTTTCCTTCCCTCTTCCAGCTCTACTCGGCGGCGGGGCAGCCGGACTACGTGGCCATGTGCCAGTGCCTCATCAGCAAGGGCGGATATAGGATTTTGGTTCGGGGGGGGAAAATTTGGGTCAAAATTTTAAATTAGATTAGATTAGACTCTGCGCGCGAAGCGCGCGAAAAATTTTTTGGACAAGATGTATCTAAAAGGGTGAAATTTTCCCCCTTCCTGGAAATTTCGGGGGGGGAATTCCCCCCCCCCGAAATCCGTTCGGGGGGGGCATTTGCCCCCTTTTCCCCCCCCTAAATCCGCCCTTGCTCATCAGTCTTGAGGACCCACAGGAGGTCGCCGCCATCCTCAACAAACTTGTCGACGCCGAAGGAGAGGTTTCTTTCATCCTTCTACTCCTCTACCTTCATTCTATTCTTCTACCTTCCTTCCTACACCTCCATTCCTCCCACCACCAGCTCATCCATCCATAGCCGTTGTTAGGGGAATGAGAAGAAGCTGCTGGTCGCGTATCAGATCGCCTTCGACCTGGTGCAAAGCTGCACCCAGCAATACCTGAACCAAGTCATCCAGGCTAGTCCTCCTACTCCAGGCATTGTTGGGGTGGAATAGCAATGGGGTGTGATTGAAGGAGGAGATGAGACCGGAGCTGAAGCGGATTCTGAGCGGGACGGAGACGATCAACCTGCAGATGCAGTTCCTCATCAAGAACAACAAGACCGACATGCTCGTCCTCAAGTCCATCAAGGACAGCGTCCGCAACGCCGTCGGCCACACTGCCACCGTCATCGCCAACGGTTTCATGCACTGCGGCACTACCACCGATGACTTCCTCCGGTTTATTTCCTCCCAGTCTCCCCTTCTATCCATCTTAACCAACTCATTACTTACAGCGAGAATCTGGAGTGGGTCTCCAAGGCCACCAACTGGTCCAAGTTCAGCGCCGTGGGAACTCTCGGCATTGTTCACAAGGTTCCAGACTTTACTTCTAGATGAAAGAGCAGGGAGTAGCTGGCCTTCCTTCCCTCCCACAGGGTCACGAGTCGGAGGCCATGAAGCTGCTGGAGCCGTACCTGCCGAAGGACTCGGCGGGGGCCAGCTCGGGCTACATGGAGGGCGGGGCTTTCTACGCCCTGGGTCTCATCCACGCCAACCACGGCAACGCCGCCGTCGTGGACTACCTCAAGGGCCAGCTGGAGGGGACGCCGAAGGACGTGATGGTGCACGGGGCCTGTCTGGGCCTCGGCCTGGCTGCCATGGGGACGGGGCGCCAGGACTGCTACGATGCGCTCCGCAACACCATGTACCAGGACAACGCCGTCACCGGGGAAGCCGCCGGCCTCGCCATGGGCCTCGTCATGCTTGCCTCCAACAATAGCCAGGCTGTGGACGACATGGTCGGGGTAGGGAGTCTCTTCAATTTCCTCTATGCGGAGGTGATGGAAGAGGATTGATGTGGGTTGCAGTATGCGCAGGAGACGGGGCATGAGAAGACGGTGCGCGGGCTGTGTGTGGGCATCAGCCTGCTCATGTACGGTCGGCTGGAAGAAGCAGAGCCGCTGATCGACCAGCTCCTCTTGTAACCTCCTTCTCCTCTCATTACCCTACTCCAGCTTCACTGGTGCTGGGCGACAGGGACAAGGAGCCGTTGCTGCGCCGTGCGGGAGCCTACGGGCTGGGGCTGGCCTACCTGGGCACGGGGAAGGCGGAGGCCGTGCGTCGTCTGCTGCGTCTCGCAGTCTCCGACCTCAACGACGACGTTCGCCGGGCAGCAGTCACCAGCCTTGGCTTCCTACTCTTCCGGTACTCTCCACTTTTTTCTCATCCTCTTTCCTCCTCTTTCTTATCCTCTTTCCTCCTCTTTCTCATCCCATCAGAGCCTTTATCGCAAGAAGAAGAAGGAAGGCTGGCAAGTGACTCGTAGGCATGAACTGGGGAAAGATTGGGAGGGGGAATAGTGCATGGATGAATCAGGAGAGAGGGCGGGATCTGTGGTCCATGAGGACAGCTAAGGAAGCGGATTTCCGACCCCCGTCCAGTTGCGGTAGGCGTCCATTGCAGTGCATCTGCAATTCAACTAGCCTTTTCTTCTTGTCACTGGAGCAGGCTAGGAAGGCTAGGATTGTGCAGCAGGCAGCTTTCCAGCCCGACAAGCACAAGCAGGGAGACAAAGAGGCAACAAAGGGAAGCGCCAGCCAGCCTACCTCCGGGGAAGGCACTGAAAGGAGGCTCTCAAAAGCCACTGCGAGATGAGCATAGGATGCGGCTGAGGGGAGTAGAGAGGGAAGGGACCTGGGAGGGTTTTCTGGGCAGGCCAGAAGGGGAGGGGAAGGAGGATTGTTGGTAGGCGTAGGAGTGGAGGCGGCGACTGAAGCTGTTCGCACTGCTCAGGCCCCCGTACAGCGTCTGTCCCCGCTCTCTCCCACTGCGCAACTGGCATCTGAGGTGGAGGAATGGAGCTGATTAGGAGGATTGTTGGAGGGAGAGGATGGGAGGATGGATGGAAGGAAGGAGGGAATACTTGAGGATGCGCTGGAAGGCGTGTCGGAATTGTTTGTTGAAGACGGTGTAGATGATGGGATTGGCCACGCTGCTCACGTAGCCGAGCCAGGCGAAGAGGGCGATCAACCCATCGCTGGGATTGAACCAGGAGCATCCTTCTGAGAACATGTTGACTGGAAACAGGCGTGAATAGACTAAGAATAAGACCGTGAGAGTAGAGTGAGCAGCAGGCGAGGATGACGTTGGTGCTGAAGAAGGGGAACCAGCAGATGAAGAAGACCGCGAAGACGAGGCCCAGCACTCGAGTCGCTTTCTGCTCACTCGCCACCTTGAACAGCTCAGCCATTCTGGAGGGAGGAGGGCGAAAAGAAAGGCAACCTCTTGGGCACTGTTGCGGCGAACAATGCGCCACAGGTTGGCGGTGCCCTTCTTCACCTTGGCCCGGATGGCTGCCAACTGTGGCCGTTCGTCCTCATCCTCTAAAGGCGGCATTTGGATGCCTGCAAATTAGCTGCAGTGTTTCTTGAGCATGACAGGAGCTCTGGGGGCTGAAGCGAGGTGTGAGGCGGAAGCAAGGGAGTGGTGAGAGCGCTTTGCAACAGAGGATGCTTTGCATGCGGAAGCGGGATGGGCGAACCCTTGGTGGTCTGCAGGATGTGCATGGAGAGGAGGGCGCGAATGTAGGCCCTTTCTGGAATCCCCGCCCTTGCCAGATAGAGCAGAGCAACTCAGGAGTTTTCAAAACTACGCTATATATTCCGACTCTCGAGAAGTTCTCCTTTTGCACTGTAACTGAAGAAAAAGATGACAGGTGGGTGAGGGTATAGAGAAAGGCAATGGGTTAAGCATGGGTCGAAATCTATGTCATACTGGTGAGAGAAATGAGAGGAAAAAGAAAGAGTGGAGGGTAAAAGGATGTAGGAGGGAAGAAAGATATGGCGAGAAGCGTTTCCTAGAGTATACCTCTGGGCAGAAAGACGCGTGGATCGGTGGCAGAGCGGGAGGAGGCAGGGGAGTCCGGATGAGCGGTGCTGTGAATGTAGCGGTGGAAGCTGCTGCTCTTCCGACTCATCTGACCGGAGCTCAGCTGAAAGCCCGCTTTCCATTCCGCCCAGCAGGGACTAGAAGGGAGTGAGAGAGGCCCCACGGCAGTCTCCGAAGGCTCTGGGCGACTGGTTTTCCGGCGGACGGTGGAGGCTCTGGTGATGGTTCGTCGGAGGCCTTTCTCGTCGCGGCGCTGACACAGCAGAGCCTAGAGGTTGAGCTCTTGAGAGTGAAGGGGAGGAGGAGTTGAGGAGTAGGTTGACCTGGGTGTTGAGGAGGGCGGTGGTCCGATGATAGGTGATGATCATGATGAAGAGGGGGATGTAGAAGGCTACCACGGAGCCGGCGATCATGTAGTAGCTGTTGCGGATGCCGCAACTGCACCCAAGCTCAGTGTTGCCAGCTTAGTAGGGTGGGGAAGATTTAGAGTGCCTTACCTGCCGTCGCCGGCGTAAATGTTGGCGTGGTTGTAGATGGAGAGGATGGCGATTGGTGAAGAAATGGCCACTGCTATCACCTGGGGCAGAGAGAGGGTTTGGATGATTAGAGACAGGGGATGAAAAGAGGAGTCCAACCCAAACGATTGCAATCTTCGCGAAGACAGCGGAGTTGGAATTGGCGCGCAGGCGAAGTGGGCGAGAGATGCCGAGGTAGCGGTCCAGGCTGATGACGCTCATGTGGACGATGGAAGCAGAGCAGAGCAGTACATCTGCATAGACCAGGAAGAGGCAGAGACCGAAGCCGGAGTCTAGTCGCCCTAAAGCTGGCCAGGGTGTTGTGAAAGGGGAAGGAGAGAGTAGAACCGGCGTAGAACTCCTGTATGATGCAGAGGGGCATGACAAGGACGCTGACGAGGAGGTCGACGACGGCCAGACTGAAGAGGAAGTAGTTGGTGGTGTTCTGGAGGCGGCGCTCCGTGGAGATGGCCAGACAGACCAGGGCGTTCCCCGTGAAGCCCAGCAGGATCAGTCCGCTGCACACCAGCGCCAAGTAGTTGTACTCCAGCTCCTCCTCCTCCTCTGCACCACCATCACCTCTCGCCCCATCTCTCACCTCCAGCTCAGGAGGACTGACCATTGGCAAGGGAGTGGTTGAAGCCGAGGAGGTGGCTGAGGTTCATGGCAGAGAGGAAGGACGACGTGCTTGCAGAGTCATACTGTCATTCTGGGTGTAGGAGGAAGGGTGTTTCTTTTGACAGGCGCCTGCTAGGTCATCACTCTTATCATGGCCTCTGAAAGGTCGCAGTGGAGGGGGGAGGGCGACAGACAGGAGGAGGGAGTGTTAGAAGAAGGAGAGGAAAGGTGCTGAAAGGAGAGGCCTTGTACAGCTTCACAGGCTGCTAATAAAGGCGAAGGGGGTTGAAGAAAGGGGTGGCGAGGAGGAGGAGGCCTAGGGAAGCCCTAAAGTTTATGGGCCCTCCGCTTTTTGCCGGGGCGCCAATGTGGCCTCATGCCGGTCCCTGGCCTGGCCTGGCCTGGCCTAGCACCTATCGCCCTAGATTCACTTCTGCCTCTGCACAAGAAGAGCCTTCGCAAAACGCCTCACGCAATGCCCATGGCAGCAGGGAAGGGAGGAAGTATGCAAATGAGAACTCGTGAAGAGGAGCACATAACGACATGCAAATTCAAATTGACGCGGATGCTTGGGGGGGAGCATGGCGTGAGGGAGTTGTCGGGCGAGGTGAGGAGGGTAGAGGAGGAGGGCAGGGGAGGAGGGCGGAGGGCAGAGGAGCTAGTTGGAGAAGCGTGTAATTAGATCTATGCCCGAATAAAAGCTCCCGCCTAAAAAGATTCAGGATCTAGAAGGAGCCGGAAAGGAGGGGATGATTAAAAGTTAGCAAGCAGAAAGGGCCAACAAAAAGAGAAGGTAGGCGGATGGGGCGGCGGACTAAAGAAGCAGGCTCTGCGCATGTGGAGGCCATGCGAGCGTGGATAATGCGGCGATTCTGCCGCCTGCATGAAGGACCTAGCGACTTGGGCACAGTAGAAGCCTCATCCGCATCGGTAGGGGGGCATAATTCCGAGGGGTGATTAGAGCGCTGAATGCCAGGGGGGCCGGCAATTCCGGGAAAAGGCAATCACTTAGTCTGCGGCTGGCTAGAAGCTCCGCTGGACCCAGGAGCCGGTCAAAAAGCGGTGGACTGAGTTTTTTGGCAGCGGATGATGGGTTGGCCACAGGGCCCCCCCTCCGTCTAAGCTCGAACCGCCCTGCCCATTTGTACACTCCAACAGGCCCCCTCCTGCCGCTCATCTCTCTTTGGCGGGATTTTAGCCGCCGTCCCCTGCCACTCTCTTCTTTTGGCCAAGGGGAGCCTGCCCTGGAGCAGGGAAAACAAATCAGCAGTAGTGCTTCTTTTGTTAAGCTTCAGGAAAATGATGAGCCTTTCTCCGAATGCCAGCTGCAAAAGCCTTTCTAAGCCTACTGAGCCCGCCAAGCGCCCTGAAATTGGCAGGACGTGGCAAAGTTTAGTTTTAGCAAGCTTCTAGGGCAAGAAAAAAGGGGGACAGCTAATGGCATGAGGAAGTAATTGTCAGCTGCAGGCCAGATTCCCAGCCTGACCTATCCTGCTAGAGGCTCCATTTGCGCTTGAGGCTGAGCTTCCAGAAGACGCCGCCTTTTCGGCGATATTTGGCAGCGTCTGCTGGTAAAAAAGTGGGGGCTGAGTCGATGGGGGCGAAAAAGAGAACATGCCCCAGCAGCATCCTTCCTGGGAAGGGTGTGGAGGGTAAAGCGCTTTGCTAAGAGGCCAGGGAAGAGGGCGTGGCAAGAGCCGAATTTCAAGCGCACCCCTTTCCTACCCCGCGAACACTCTGAGCTGGATTGGAGGGGGCAGGAGACTTCCTGGATGGGAGGGGGGCTGGCAGGGAAAGGGGGAGCGGGGGAGAACTCTGGGGGGCGAAGGGGCGGAAAGAAGCGGCGAATGATGGAGAAGGTGCCTGGGAATGCCTGGAATTTGATGTCCCGCCGAGTTTCCCAGCCTGCTTCTCTAATCACAGCGTCCCCGGAAGCAGCTGGGAACCTGGGCAAACTAAGCCAGCCTTTCCAAGAACTCTTGCTCCCATTTTTTTCCCCAACCACTCCCTCCAGACCTGCCCCCTGACCTCTTTTTTTCCAATCAACATCCCTGAAGTGGAGGAAAAAGGGAGTGGGGAAGAAGATGGAAAAGTGAAAGGGCGACGGAGGGTGAGCTAATTGAGGCGTGTAGGTCTGCTGAGCTTTGCCCTGCCCACCTGTGTGCCAGGCCAGCTCTAGGGGCCTAATCAGGGCCCCGCACTCACCACAGCCGCTTAATCACAGAGGGCCGTTAGCAACTGCGTCAGGACTGCTGCACCCTTGACAGGCTGAGACAGGAGTGAAAGGGAGAGGGAGCGCCGGGCAGAGTTTGACAGCTGACATCAGAATCTCCGGAATGAGCAAGCCTTCTTCTACTTTAGCTCTAGTCATTTGCTGCTGCCCCAAAGGCTGCCCCTAGAATGACCTCGTCCCCCATGGCTTCTCGTCTTCCAGTCAACCTCCATGCATTTTAGAGCAGTCAATTTTAGACAAGAGGAAGTACGGGAGGGAAAAGTGAAAAAGAGGCGTAGGCGAAACGGTGGAGGAGAGGGGCATCGATCAGGAGCACTGCAGGAGGAAGCACTGCTTCCCTGGAAACCGCACACGCCGCCTCCTTCACATCGATTCACTCCAAACCCCCCACCCACCAACTCCAAACTCACGCCTAATCTCAGCCCCGCCCACTCCCTAAGCCGTCTCCCCAGCCAGCTGGCAACATTTTGCTGTCCGAGTGCGACGCAAGGGTCGGAGGTTGAGGTCTGAGGGCGTCTCTTTGGCCAGCTGCTGAGTGGAGGAGAAGCGGAGAGCTTCCCGGGGAGGCGGGCGCTCAAAAATCACCTCCCCCTTTCTTTACACCCGCCCCCGTATAAACACTCCGCCCTGCTCACCTCATGCGCCTCAGCCAGACTCCTCCCACTTCATTGACCCAGGCACCGAAATGTCTAATAAGTTCCCCCTGGCTGTGGCTTTTCTTTATCGCCATAAGCCCTGGCTTTGCAGCATACAAAACCGAGCCTCACACGGCTTCATAACCTAGACTCGCCTGATTCATAGCGCTCGAATTTTGCATGATTATTCAAAGGACTGAAAAACAGGCCTTGTTGCTGTCATATGGCTGTGGCAAGTCAAATAGAGGGTCAAATAGAAGGTCAAATTGGATTGCCAAGGAAACCTTGTTCCGGCCTATGCCTCCCCCCCCCCCCATCCCCTCCCTTCAAGTTATGTGGACGCCTTTTGCGTCAATGCCACCCAGGAGGCTTCGCTAGCAACACAAAAACAGAGAGATGCCCCTAACCGGCAATATAAACGACTATAGGCTGCCGCTGCCCGCTCACTTTCATCTAAATTAATCGCCGAGCGCGTGGAAAAAGTCAAAATGACATCCAACAAACTCGTTTATTCTCAGAGGCTCAGAGCAAGTGGATGTAGTTTTTAGCGAGTCAGCAAATGTTGGGACAGTTTCCAGGCACAGCCTTCGAAAGTGCTACCTTAGAAAAGACGTCTAGAGTGTCAGAGGGCAAAGACAGCTTCACACACAGCCGACCAGAACTCGCGGGCAGGGAAAAAAAGAGAAGGGCAGGGGGAGAGTCCCAGCAAAGCCGCTTTCTATGGGCCGTTTTTATTCCAGGCCCGGCTAATGACCGGTCATTGGGGGCAGACTGGCTAGGCCATAGACTGGGCCCCGATTGCGCTTCGCATTCAAGCTCATGAAATGGGCCTAGCCGGTCTGGGCCAATGAGGCTGGAGAGAATAAATAGAGAGGCATGAAGGCAGGGCCTGGGACGGGCGGTGTGAGACGCGGCGTAGGGGAAGGTGTTTAGAAATGCAGTCCTTTCTTGCTATCCTGGCCATGCTTGGCTGCAGGAAACGCGCCCCTATGACCAGCCTACATTTTCCACCCTTCAAGCAAAACACTATCTCCACACTATCTGAAGCTCAAATCAAAACAAAGCCAAGGGGAAGAAGCAGGAAAGAAGAGCAAAGTAGAGAGAGGGTTTGAGGACGCCGGAGCAAGTGCCGCAGCTGGTGTCCCTGCTCTCCGAGTCCTACAACCCCAACGTTCGCTGCGGCGCCGCCCTCGCTCTCGGCATCGCCTGCGCCGGATCTGGGGCCAAGGTTACTCGCCTACTCAGCTTTCTCATCTCCCTTCACTCAACATCTCCTCATCTTGGAGGAAGCGCTTGGGATTCTGGAGCCGCTGCTGAAGGACACGACCAACTTCGTTCGCCAGGCCGCCTACATTGCCACCGCCATGGTCATGGCCCAGCACAACGAACTCACTTGCCCCAAGGCTAGTTTATCCTCCCTCCCTCCACCCCTCAGCATCCTCAGCTCATCCCATCTGCAGAGCAAGGAGTTCCGAGCCACGCTCCTCAAAGCCATCCAGGACAAGAACGAGGACACCATCGCCAAGTTCGGCGCCATCGTCGCCCAGGGCATCATCAACGCCGGTTACAACACCAACTCACTTCCTTCTCCTTCACTCACTCCTCATAGAAGAAGCCTTGAACTGATGACAGGTGGTCGGAACTGCACGGTGGGTCTGGAGGGCCCCGGTGGCCATCCGTCCATGGGCGCGGCAGTGGGCATGCTGGTGTTCCTGCAGCACTGGTACTGGTTCCCCTTCACCCACTTCCTCGCCCTCGCCTTCCGCCCCACCTGTCTCATCGGCCTCACCAAGGACCTGAAGGCTAGCAGTCCTCATTCTGCCTCTTCAATCTGAGAGCCCAGTAAAGAGTCGTTTCAGATGCCACAGCTGGACTTCGTATCGCTGTGCAAGCCTTCCACCTACGCCTATCCGCCGATGATGGAGGAGAAGAAGAAGGATGGGGCTGGGGAGAAGGTGGAGACAGCCGTACTTAGCATCACTGCCAAGGCCCGCGCTCGCAAGGCTGATACAGCTGCCAAGTCCTCCTCCTTCTTCTTTCCTTCATTTCTATCAGTCCCCTCTTGCTGTTGCTAGGAAGGACGAGAAGAAGGAGGAGAAGATGGAAGTGGACCCGGCGCCTCGCAAGGACTCCAAGGAGGAGAAGAAGGAGGCCAAGAAGGCAGACAAGAAAGAGGACAAGAAGGTGGAGCCAACGGAGGAGACGAAAGAAGAGAAGAAGGAGGAAAAGGAGAAGCCAGAGCCGCTCACCCATACGCTGTCCAATCCCGCTCGTGTCATGAAGCAGCAGGTGCTTATTCCCTCCCAGCCCTTCCTCACCTCCCATCCTGCTTTCACGCCAACCCCATTCTGCAGCTGCCACTGATGCGCATTCCGATGGAGAGCCGCTATTCGGCGGTGAAATCGTTGAGCAGCGGCGGCATCATCCTTCTCCGCGATCGCAAACCCGGCGCCGAGGAACTCTTCGTGGACCCCGTCCCTCGTTCCATCCCCTTTCCCTTCCACCCTAAGGCCCAGGAAGAGAACTGGGGGGTTGCAGTGGGAGGCAGCACGAAGCGAGAGGAGGAGGAGGGTGCGGAGCCGGAGCCCCCGGAGCCCTTCGAGTTCAGCGAGGAGAAGCTCAACGCGGACCTTCAGGCTGCTCAGCCGTCGGCCTGATTACGCTTCTGTCTCATTTGGCTGATTTTTAGCGCATCAATGTGTTTTTCTGCTCTTCTGCTAAGTTTGTGGCCCTGGAGCCTGGTTTGCGATTTGCTAGACAGCGGGCGTTCTTCATTGCATTATGTTTCCCTTATGGCTAGGTTTGGTTGGCTTTCTGCGAGTGATAGCATCGATTGGGGCACGGAGGCTTTTTCTATGTGTTTTATTGTCGGCTCGCAAGATCAACGAAGGAATCAAGAAAAACGTGAATATATGGGTGGGCTAAACCGCGCACAGGAAGCAAGCCTGAATCAATAAGTGAGTCAAAGTGCGCAGTAATCCGTAGATGCAAATGTTTCCCAATACTGTGCACTGGAGTCTAATAGATGGAACATGAATTCAATGAATGGTAAACGAAAGTTTCACTCAGTTGGACCCACAGCTCGCGTTTTCAATGCCACTCCCTCTACCTCTGCCCAGACCATCAAGGCTAGCCACAAACTCTTCAATTACCTAATTTCTCATAAGGCAATGATAATATCTTTACAGCCCAATTCGCCTTAACGCAGGACTCCTGAGTTAAGAATTGGAAAATGATAGGCAATCTAGAGATATTTGAGAGGCGACGAGCAGGACTGCCCATCGCAGCGGTGAAAGATGAGCTGGTGCGTGACGTGCGGGAGGTGAGCAGGGATGGACTCTGCCTCATCGTGGTGGGCGAAACGGGGAGTGGGAAGAGCACGCAGATTCCCCAGTACATCCTCGAGGCTCGTCTAAACGCCCAGGCCACCATCGCCGTCACTCAGCCGCGTCGCGTGGCCGCCGTTTCCCTAGCCGCCCGCGTTGCTGAAGTCACACCACCTACACTTTCACTCTTCTTCTTCTATCTGTTCAGAGTTTGCTTGGTTTCTGATTTTGATGATTGATTAATTTAGGAATTGAAATGATTAAACTAGCATATTGGAGGAGCGAGGAGAGGAGGTGGGTGTCAGTGTGGGCTACAAAGTGCGCTTCGAGTCCGTGCAGTCCGCGGAGACGCGCATCCTCTACCTCACCGACGGAATGCTCCTGCGCGAGGCCATGCAAGATCCTCTCCTCCTCTCGTCCTCCTCTCACACCCCCTCCTCTCTTCCCCTCCCCCAGAGGCCTCCTTTGCAGCTACAATGTAGTGCTGCTGGACGAGGTGCACGAGCGCACGCTGCACACCGACGTCCTCTTCGGCATCCTCCTGGAGGCACAGCGGAAACGACGCCAGCGCATCCTTCAAGGCGGCGCCAGCCACCCAAACCTCCTCCTACTGCTCATGTCAGCCACCATGGACGTCGACCACTTCGCTGCCTACTTCAACAAGGTACAAATACCCCCTTCAAATGTGTGCAAGCGAGGGAAGATGGCCTAGGCCCCGGTGGACTACATCGAAGGCCGCGAGTTCGCCGTGCAGGCCTTCCATACGCCGGCTCCGGTTTCCGACTACGTTCATGCTGCACTGGTCAGCGTTTTCCAGATACACCGCCTATATGGCCGTAAAAAGTTCCTTGATCCATTCCCAGCTGTATGAGTAGTCAATTTTGCAAAGTTTACAGTATGGGCGGCATTCTAGTCTTCCTCACAGGACAGGAGGAGATCGAGGCCTGTGTGCGAAAAGGTAGTATAGCATGATTCTTAGCTAGATGAGATTAGAAGAGGTGAGGACTTGCAGTTCGAGAGGTGGGGAAAAGCAGTGAGTTGGGGGCCTTGCCAAAACTGATGCCGATGCCCATGTATGCCGGTCTACAACCGCACGCTCAGCTCAAGGTTTTTGAGCCAGTCAAGGAGGTTGCTTCATTCTTCCGCCAAACACTGCTGTCATCCATCCTTCTATTCCAGGACACTCGGAAGGTCATCTTTGCAACAAACATTGCCGGTTGCTTTGCTGCCCTATCTTCTGCGAGTCCGAGCATAAATAGACAAATTGTTGCCAGAAACCTCGCTGACAATACCCGGCATCTCCTTCGTCGTGGACTCTGGGAAGGTGAAAACCAGGTGAAGCTCCATTTGGGTCTGTCTTTGTGAGTAAATGCGACCCTTAAAAGGCTGTACGACGCGGGGCAAGGGCTGGACATGCTGAAAGTGGGCGGGATCAGCAAGGCGGCGGCGGCGCAGAGGGCTGGACGGGCGGGTCGGCAAGGCCCCGGCTTCGTCTACCGCCTCTACAGCCAGGCGGACCTCGCCGCCTTCCCCGACTTCCAGCAGCCCGACATCCTCCGCTGCAACCTCGCCGGCGTCCTCCTCGAACTCCTCGCCATGCGCATCCAGCTACACTCCTTCAACTTCATGGACAAGCCCCATGAGACCGCCATCAAAGCTGGTTCGATTATAGGAGCTGAAAGACCCAGATCGATTATAGGAACTGAAAGAGTAAAAGGAATGATTAGGCCTGCGGGAGCTGGAGCTTCTCGGTGCGGCGGTGGAGGAGGAGGATTCGGAGGGTGCCCTGAGGCATAGGCTGACGCCGAGAGGAGAGCTCATGGCGGCCTTCCCACTGGACCCCAAGCTGAGCAGAGCTCTGCTGGCGGCCGTGGAGCTGGGCGCCGGGGAGGAGATGCTCTGGATCGTCGCCGCCCTCAGCCACGGCAACATCTTCGTCACCAACACTGCTCAGCAGAACGTTTCAGCCCCCTCTACTGTCTCGTCTGGAAAGAATTTGAACTGCTCAGGAGGGAGGTCGAGACATGGCGCAGTCGAAGTTCAGCGAGGTGGACGGGGATCACCATAGAACTGTGCGCATCCTTCGCCACTACAACAACATGAGCAAGACGGAGACTGCTGGCTGGTGCAAACAGAACTACTTGCACGTAAAATTTCCTTTGCAGCAAAGGCCTTTTTTCAATTGGGGCGCAAAAAACAGGAACGCAGCTTGGCGGCGATCAAAAATATTCGCGATCAACTGAGAAAGCTGGCCGATGCGCACAACCTGAAGCTCACCAGCTGTGGCCAAGATTTCAGTCTTGTCAGGTTATTCTAACATTCTTTGCTTCCAATTTAACCCCTCCAGGATCTTCCCGCAGAGTATCAAAATTAGCACCTTTTTGAGGACACTCAACGTCACTATACTAACTCTATCTAAGATCCTGAGCCCAATTTCACTACTCCTTCCTTCGTAGGCGAAGCCTATGCCACGGCCTATTCCTCAACAGCGGAGCACTGGAACCGGGTGGAGGTCCCGGCGGTGGGCGCTACCGCATTTTTGAGGTCCTCTTGCCATCTTCCTTCCTGGCCACAGTTGTCAGTGTTCCAGGCCGGGGCGACGGCCAAGATTCACCCCAGCTCCTGCCTGATGGGGCGGCGGCCCAGCTTCGTGGTCTTCTCAGAGCTCGTCCTAACCAGCCAGGCAACTCCCTCCCTGTGTCAAGAGGTGGCTGGGAAGGGCTGTTGCAGTTGTTTGTGCGGGAGGTGACGGCGATAGAGGCGCAGTGGCTGTGGGATGCCGTGCCCGACTACTGCCGCCAGCATCACATACCCACTGCCTAGCTTGATGTTGTGCTGTCATTGACGGCTAATTCACTTCATTGCCTGGATCTAATTTAGAGACGCAATTTTAGTTGAAATCTGATCAAAACAGATTCAATTTCATGATGCTTGACAAAGGTCGCTGCCATTCATCAGTCAATCAGTGCCCAGTTTCTATCTGAATCATGCAAGCTGGCGCACAATACGCATTCAATCAAATGACAATTAAATTAGGCAAAGCAGGCAAGCCTTTAAGCGCAGCAAGCCAGCTTTCCAATTCACTCTAAGGCGGAAAGGTTTTCGACTGCTCTTCGCAAGGATGAAGCTCGTGCTCCTGTTGCTGGCAGTTTTGGGCGGAGCTTTGGCTGGACTGCAGTCGGTGCGTATTCGCGGGGCCCTCCTTTGCAAATCCGCCGCCGAGGGCGACAAAGCATGGCTTCAGCTTTACGACAACGACTTGCGTTCCTTCTTTTTTCGGGCCTCACATTCATCTGTGCCATGAGATATAACAGATAGAAAAGAGTGGAAAATGGCTCAGAGTTTGGAGTGTAGGACAAGTATGAGGATCCAAGTCTTAGAATTGTTTGTTTGTTTGTTTGATTACTACTTTTCTTTCTCGATGGTAGGAGGGTGTTTGAGTTTGGGATGACAAGATCGACAGCGCGGAAGTGGCCTTCGATGCTGCGGGGCGGGCGGAGTTTGACCTCTCCGGGGCCGTCAGCTCTTCTGGCTGGTCCTTCAACAACATCGACCCTGTCTTCAAGGCAATCCATTCCCTCCCACCTTCCCACACTCCATTGCAATTGCACCATTTCAGGTCTACCACGATTGCGACAACTCCTTCAACCCCTGCCAGATCAAGTACCGGCGAACCATCCCGGACAGCTACGTCAACCAGGGCGCTGAGCCCACCAACATCTTCGAGGCCGGCGAAATTAATCTTCAGCTACAGGTTTTCTCAGACTCCAAGATATAATCTCAGCTTTGTCATGCACTAGAGCGTTTTGAGGGCGGTGGAGGCAGCAGCAGCAGTAGTGAAGAGCACGATTGCAACATTTTCCGCTTCTAGCTTCTTTACTCACATATTCCAGCTCTGGCTCACCATATGTCTCTGGCGTAAGGTCTCAAGGCAATAAATGGATGAAACATGGTACTTCGAATTGCAGCGAGACAAAAAATTATTTGCCATTCGTTCAATGATTATACAGAGGAACATAAATTGGCTGCGTTCACTGTTCAGCTCATAAATGATCATGTAATTGTTTTATTGCCCGCCAAAGCCAGGCCAAGCGTTGCCATCAATGTCAAAGCATTGCCTCAGACCCTGACGTACAGCTGCCTCATTCTCCGCCTGCTCCATCAGTCTGGGAAGACTTCCGCTGAAAATCTCATCCGCTTTCATCCACCCCAGATTCACAGTCAACTGGGACCTGCAGTGGGGGAGCTTGCGTGTATGGGCGTAGACGGTGCTGCTCTGGGACATTCGCAGGCCGCAACCACTGCACGCGTACGGCTTCAGGCCTAGGCAGGCTACCACGTGTCGAATTAAGCAAACCCTAAACCACCAACTTGTCATGGCCATAGGCTGAAACGGCTGAACAATTTGGCGCCTTTGACAGTCAGTTCGCATCGGCGGCACTGACTTCCTTCTTTGGCTGGGACTTGATCGGCAGAATCCTTGCCGACATTCCTTCTTGACTTTTCAGCTGCTGGATGGTGATCAGTTAGAAAACTTGTGATCGCATCTTTCGTCACCTTCTCAAATTTGAGAAATTTTTGTTCAGTGTCAGCACTGTGATGGGTGATTTGAGGCTGGGTTGGCAAAGGTTCCAGGTTCAGGTTCATCAGTTTCCGCAGTTGAGGAAAGCCGTGGTTTTCGAAGAAGGCGTGTTGGACGATTCTCCTGGGCTGGCCGGTGCTGAACTGGCAGTCTGGGCATTGCCATTGAGGAGTGGATGCAGTTTCGCTCAGATGAAAAATGGCGGTGTGAAGGGCTAGCTTTCCAAGTGGAAGGCCTAGGGGACAGAGTTTGCATTGCACTGTCATGTTTAGCAGTTTTTTGAAGAGTAGTGAGTGCTTTGGCTGCTCTCTGAGTGTACCTGGGAAGATTTCATATAACATTACGCAAAATTTTTTTAAAAAGATAACAAGGGTTATGTGTGCTTTCAGCGTGTGTGCATAATTATATTTAAACATCCAAAATATATCTATCAAAAAGTCTGCCACCAATTCACTAGAAAAATCAATCAAAACTAAACATTTCATGAAATGAAGCGAATTCGCACGAAAATTCGCACCAAAATGACCTTAAATACAGGCAAGCGTTAAGTAAAAACTTGTCCAAAAGAAAAGTTTAATTTGGCTCTAGTATTATTTCCACCCCGCAGCAAAGAACAGCATTGCTACCATTAGTTGATTGAGAAATTTGAGCTGGTCTCTGTTGAAAGCAGCTGAACGACAAAGCTTTCACTTCACCGAGATGGGCAGAACTTTTCCTAAATCTTTAAAAACCGTGAAAAGTTTGGCTCAACGTCTCAATGAAAGTCGCCAGTTGCCCCCCTTCTCCAAACCCAGCGGTAACAAACAAAGCCTAATCTAGCTAAAAGAGTGTCTTCTCTAGTTTTTACAAAGCTTCATCATTTTGACCATCATAAACATAAAATCCTGAAAGGAAACAATAAAGGAAAGGCATTGAGGTCTGGCAGTTGGTGAACTATGGCCGGTGGTGCGCCTGGGGCAATTTTTCTTGAGCGCCTATTTCCTGCTACCTAATGGGCGTCGTCTGTGGTGCCGCCTTTGCTGCTGCTGTCCAGGCCGCATCGTTCCGCTACTGCTTTTCTCCGGTCTCTTGGCAACCTTTAACCTCACAGGACAGACCGCCGACATATTCCTCGTCGCCCTCTCCAGCCTCCTTTTCATGCACAATCATCACCTCTTGCAGAGACTATACAGTGAAATTCAAGCAGGCCGCTCCATCATGTCTGCCCAGTTCTCCTTCTACATCATTCGCATCGTCTACTGCATCCAATATGTTTCTCTGTCTCCTTTCTCATCGAGACAGGACTGAGCCTCTTTGTCTTTGAGGCAGCCGTGATAATCTACGGCCTCACATCAGCCAAGGCCTGGCACCAGTTCCTGAGTGGGCTGGACGATGTCCTGCAGCCGTTCAGCCTACGTCGGCGGGCCAGCACCCAGCTGCGTTTCTTACTCATCCTAGCCGCTTTCATTCCCGCCACTCTCATCAGCGCCAAATTCAACGCGGACAACGCCAGCTACATGGGGCTGCCCAGCTGGGCTCTCTACCTTGGCGCCGCCTTTGCCGGCCTAAGCTTTTCCTACATGGAAGTCTCCAAGGTCCTGCCCTAGCCTCATCCCTGTTAGTTCTGTTTCTTCAAGAGCAGAGCCTGCAGCTGGCGGCAGTCTTTCTGATCGAGGGCGTTGCGGATCTGCTGACGACGGCTTTTGAGGCCAACCGAAGGCGCCTAGTCCAGCAGCTGGCCTGCCCCAGCCCTCTTGTGCAGGACCTTCGTCGGCTGAAGCGGGAGTTTGGGCGTCTGACGGCCGCCGTGAGCAGACTGGACGCCCTGGTGGCCAACTTCGCCGCGGCCTACTTCCTCATCTCCGCCATCAGCCTATGCGCAGGCTCCTCTTTCAAGGCTGAGGCAGTTGGTGGGAGAGCGGAGTATGTTGTCCAGGCTTGTTCGCAGTGTTCAGCAACTACGGGAAGATGGCGGAGATGGAGGCGGGACAGGCCAAAGCAATGCAGCTCTTGGTTGCCGTCAGCTGCCTTATATCCATGCTCTCTGCCGCCATCGGCATGCTCCTCTTCTTCTACGCCGCTATTCGCCTCAATGAAGCAGTAACCTGCATTTTATGTTTTCTATGAATGTAGAGTCTTATTCTTTGCTTGCTTTGCACCTCAAAAAGCCCTGACCCTGAGGAAAACCAAAGTTTGTAGGGCCAGAAGGCGATGAGGCTGCAGAGCGGACTCGGTAGCAGTTTGGAGGTGTCCTGGCTGGTGCTTGAATGCAGCTGAAGGGTTGGGGGTGGAGTGAGTGTGAGTGTATTTGAGGCGGAGGGCGTGAGACGAAGGGCGGAGTCCCGCAACTGGGGCCTCTCCGTGGCGCACACCATTTTCGTAGACCGCGCCTTTATTCTCACAGTCCACCTGCCTCTTCTTTTTGAAGGGAAGGAAGATGAGGGAAGGCTTGCAGCTGATCAGCCTGATGGTGACAGTGCTGGTGGTCTGGATCCAGTTCTACCAGGGCACTCAGAAAGCCAATTCCAAGGAATGCACCCTGCTTCGTCCTTTCAATATGTCAAACTACACTTTCCAGTAGCTTATTAGGCGCAACATGCTATTAGCGGCCAAAGCGCCCACGTATGACTCATTTTGATTTTACTGGAGTTTAAACTATCGCAATTTTTACCTAAATTTTAGTTGAAAAAATTTTTTTCGTGAGATATTTTAATTATCTCGTTCTATCAGAAAGCCAAAAGTAAAGCTTTTTTCTACCAATATTGTATGCTTGATGCTTTTTTTGCTGGAATATTTGCTGGACCAATATTTTTGCTGGAAAAGTATATACAACATTTTAGAACCAGTTTGAACGATTTCGCACATAATGCATTTACATGTATTGGAATGAAACTCATCAGCTTTCAATGATTTAGAGGGGATAAAGAACATAGGTCAAGGTGTTCCGCTGTCTTAAAAGTTATTGACGATCTGTATAGGGGCGTAAAAAGAAGGCGAGCGGCGGCAATTAGGTCCCAGCAGACAGGTGGATTAAAAAGTGAGCGAGTCCAAATAGAAGAAAAGAGAAGGTTGCCGGGGTAACCTTCCGCTCTGCAGAATTGCCCTTTAGGCTGCCATCACGGCTTTTGGTGAGCTTCGCTCGGCCTGTTGCGAAATCGCCGCCCCTCCTTCTCCTCTTCATTCACCGCTTCACAGAAGACACTACTAAGACAAGATGATCAGAGCTGGTGTCCTTCTGCTGCTGCTTGGTTGGCTGTGCACTTGAAAGGAGCTGTAAACTGAGGATGGGTGAGTTTGAAGCGAGGGTGGGGTGTGAGGAGATTAACTGGGACGCGCTAAGTGCGGAAGCCGAGGTTGATCCTTTGCATGCACCACCCGACGGCCCTTCACCTCCACAGGTCGCCAAAGATCCACCTGGCTCCGGCTAGATACCCCTTCCTGCCCCTCCTCGTTTCTAAGTCCAAACAATCAATATTGGAAAATAGAATCGCTGCTGAAAAAGTCGCAAACACGAAGTGCTTCCTGTCCAACGCTTGTTGTCCAAACAAAATGTCATTTTAGGCCTAATTTTCCGGGACGCGCCTTCAGGGGCTGGCGAGAAGAGTCAGGCTGTTACCAGAGCTCAAGAGCGCCTCCAGGCTATATGGGCCGGCAAAGTTGACGTCAAATCACGCCTCGTTTGCCTCCTTCTTTCCACCCGCCAAATTAGCCAGCCATAAGAAGCTCCAGAATCCGTTCCGAGCCAAACTGGCCGCCGCACGCACATCCTCAGCCCCCATCGGCCCAGCACCAGCCCCTCAGGCACTGGACCTGGACAGCCTGCCCACAGACATGGACGCAGTGCTGGACATTGGCGGTGGCTCCGTTTCTAAAGTTTACTTCACCTGCTCCACTTCAATTGCTCTCTTCTCTTGGAGCAATCGACACTGGCTTTACCAGACGGAAAGAGTGCGAACATCTGGGCAGAATCCCTTTCTGCCGGCCAAGGAAGCATCAGATGGGGAGATGGAGAACGAGGAGTCCCAGCCAGCTCTCCAGGTCCAGGCCCTCCCTCCTATTCTACTAGGTGGAAGAGGCGGGGGAGAATGTAGGAAGAGGATGAGGTGCGAGAAGATGGACAGCCGAATCCCTTTCTGCCTCCGGAGACTGCACCGGAAATGGATGCTGATGGAGGAGTGGTTGGTTTTCTGGATTTAGCGTCAGAAACTTAGCTAGTTAGTTTGCTTAGGCAACTGTTGCGACAGCCACTTCTTCGACGTCCACTGCTAGCTCCACGAGTACCTCAAATGCTGTTTCAACGACACAGCCTACTCAAGCGACAACCCTTGTTAGTTGCGCTCATTGCTCCTGGAATGGATGATTAATTGGTTTATGAATGGTTCATCCTTCTTGTCTGTGGTTCTCCGAGTCTAGTTTCATAGTCAATTCTTTTTGCAGGACATGGAAACGACAACGGCAAAGAAATCCGGCGCCATGCTTTTGCCTTCCTTCAGCCTTCTTTTTGCATTGCTCCTGTTCATGCTATCTTATTTCTGAAGTTTTTTTTCCAGTAATTACCTGCAATGTTGCAATAGGATACTAACCACATGTGCCCTTCAGGCAGAAAAAAGTTTCCAACCCCATCACATGATTAGAGACGGACAGGTATTGGGAAAAGAAACGGTGTTTTGGAGCAGAATGTAGAGAAGAAGAAGAGACAGCGGGGTGTCTTTGAGGATAGGCATGTAATCGCCATGACGACGAGAAGAAGGAGGCGTAAGATTAGACCAGCCATTTCTTGGCTTCCCAGCTTAGCTGCACCTGCAGCCCCCTTAACCTTTTTTCTTTTACTGAAAGCTTAGCCTCTTTCTTGACTTAGTAGCTAGCGCCGCTTGAAGAGTGGGAAAACAAATTGCTGAAAATTCCAATTTGTCAGAAAGTGGCGAAAAGGTGTCAGAAATGATTTGGTCCCTCTTTTTTCTTATCTTCTCCGTCGGAGCTTTCCCGGATAATGTTAGTCATTTTGCATCAAGGTTTCTTTTGCCGTCAATCAGAGATAGGCGGCGTTGACAGATGACAGAGGAGGCTTGCCACGGGCACGGCAATGCCAAGCCCTGTATGCACACCCAGCATATGAAGGTATACGTTTTTTCTTTGGAATGAGAGACAGAATAGCTGGCTTCTAGTTGGCCTACCGGGCGAACCACAGCGAGAGCCCAGACATGGTCACCTTCGATCTCACAGCCAGCCATGTGCAGAGCGATCACTGGGCCGCCGTGGGTCTGTCTAATGACACCTACATGGTCTTTCCTCTCTCTTCCTCACCCTCCACCAACTCAGCCATCGCTCAGGGCCAAGACCTGGTGTTCTGGTGCAACGCAGTGGACGACCTGGTCCGATTCGGCCTCAATCCCCAGGGCAAGCAGCCGACGGCCATGCGGCAGCCCACACAGGCCTTCAGCGTTGCTGGACCCCATTCTGGTTCGCCTTCTAGACACCGAGAGAGTGGTTGAATGCAGGTTAAACTGGCATTTCATCGGCTGGAGAACGGGACACTGCATTGCCGCTTTCACGTCCCCATGCTCGTGGAGGTGGAAGGGTTGACGGAGGTGACGACACTGGATGCTAATCTATACCTACTATTGGCTATGGTCTACATTCTCTTCGTCCTCGCGCCTAATGGCGAAATAAAGGGCGCTTTAGGGAACAAGCCAGGACGGCGAAATCCGTTCGAAGCACACCCATCGTCACCATTCGCAGCACGCTCACAACGTCTTTCAAGGAATCGTCACTCCCGGTTTTCCCAATACCAATGAAAAACATTGGGCGGAAGAATGGAGCTTTCAGTGGACGCGAGTGGGAGTGAGGAGGAAAACGAAAACACTATGGGTGATGATGGCGAGGATGACGATACTGACTCAGTTGACGGAGATGACGAAGAGCATGTTCGTTTCTGCCGGTTTTTTTCAATTAAAAATGAAACCACTTTGAAGGACTCGGACTCCGATACGACCTCATCGCCGAAGGCAAGTTTTGTTAAATGTTTTTAGACATGTTTTAAAGACTTTTGATGTCAAATCTCAAAAAAACTTTTACGAGTATTTTTGATATGTTTTTAAGTTCGAATGGTCATATCAGCAAAATCCGTTGAGCAGACCGATAGTTACAGTGATTCCAAAATTGACCGTAATTTTTCAAAAATTCGCCATGCACTAAAGAATTCGTAGACTTCAGGGTGGCAACGGAGCAAACTGTGTGCTCGCGTGGGCTGCATGGATGATTTTGGCTACATGCCTTGCGTTGATTGCCTAACTATTTTTCAAGCTCTTCTGGTTACCACGGTAGGAAATAACTTCGATTAGGCCTTTGCTTTATTTCCGTCTTTCCCTTTGGTACAAAAGTGTCTGTTCATTTTTTCATGTTTTTCAATGAAACTAGTCGAAACATTTGCTTGCTTATTGGGGAAGCAGTGTGCTACTTGGCTAGGAGCTGGCAAAAAAGCCTTGTCCGCTAGGGCAAAGTGGCAGGCGACAAAGGTGAGTAGCAGCATCACGGGGGTTTTGAGGGACTCCTCTCCACAACGGCCATGGAAGTTCCAGAGCAGGACTATGCGATGGAGTATGGGGCGAAGAAACATGCACACGGGTCGTAAAGAGCCAAATTGGATAGAATTGTGCACAAGATGTGTGTAGACTGGACGGTTCCTGGGTTTTGCGCTGTAGCCACAATTTACTCCTCCTAAAACCATCGCTTCTGTTTCCTTGCCTCCTTCAACTTCAATCGCCGTTTGGCTTTGCGTTAGTCGGCCGAAAGGACCAAATCTAGAGGGTGGGGAATTGCAATGCATATCGGGGATAGGTTCAACAGCAGGGGGTGAGGACAGAGGATGCGTGGAAGTCTATTTGCCGACTGATTTGTAGACGCTTAGAGGTGGTGGAGCGGATGCCAAGGTGCCATGCTGCTTGGCCTGGGCCTTTGAACGCAGCTGCGGCGACGAGGGCGCATGCATGGCGGCCAGGAACTGGCTGGCCGTCAGACTGCCTGACCTTTGCAGCCCACCCGTCGAGCTTATCGCCTTGCAGCACATGCACCCGGGTTAGTCTGGGGGAGGTACTGAGTAAGAGGAGGGGAAAGCCTTGGGGCTGGATAGGATGGGAAATGATGGGGATTTTACCTCCTCCTCCTCCTCCTCTTCCTCCTCTTCCTCCTCCTCAGCCTCTGCTTCCTCCACCTGAAAGCAGGGATAGTTTGATGGAGGGGAGATGGGGGGAATTGGAGAGGTGGTGGCCTTGGCCTCGTCGACGACTTGTTTGGTGGAGCGCTTGGAGCTCATGGGGGACTCGGAGAAGCGCGGGCGCGTGGCCTCCCACTCCTTCATCGCCTCCTCGTACATCTCCACCCTTCAATCTATTCTCCTTCCTCTCCTTCTCCCTACCCACCCTTCTTCCACCATTCTTCCAGCAAGCCCCCTCATCATTCTACGCCTCAATTCCTGGCCACAAATCAGGGCTCATTGCGGGCGCCTATTGTGGCAGAGGCCTCGGGGAACTGGTCATGCGCCTGTGTCTGGTTGTGGTTGTGGCCACAATTGATGGGGCATGAGCAAACTGGCACACTTCAGCTGTCCTCGCCCGAGCAGAGGGAGCAGAAACCACTTGTGTGCGCGTCTAAAAAGGGAGCCCACAGAAGGAGGGCGTCGGGTTTTATGCGCCCCTCTCCCTGCTTCCTGAGGCGCGGGGAGGGCAAGAAGGGCCTCCCTCAATGCCCCCTCATTCCGCCTGCCCTCAATTCCGCCTCCTTGCCATGAGCCAGTTGGGGCCTATAAAAGCTCCGCTCACGGCGCTAGACGCTACAGTCGCTTCCTACAGGCAGAGAAGATGAGGAAGCTATTTCTGGTCCTCCTCGTCATCGTCACCCTACACCTGGTCTACTCCAGCGGTAGTAAGTGGATCTGAGGTTGAGGCTAAGCTGACCATTGAACATTTTGAGGGTATGGCTACAAGAAGGTCTACGGCTACAAGTACAAGCCCCACCACGGCGGCTACCATCACTACCCATCCCACCATGGTTCTGCATCTTTGGGACATAATACTATTTGCAATTGCACCCTGTTGTAGGTGGCTACAAGCCTTACTACAAACCCTACGGCGGTTACAAGAAATCCTACCATGGTAGGCCCCAATTATAAGGCCTTGTTTGACCATTGATTTATAGCCAAATATCTGACAGGCTACCACCACGGCTGACACTGGAACGAATAGAAGAAGATCAGTTTGGATGTTGTTATTTGATTGATAGTAGTATTATATCTGGTACCATTGGCAGGCCAAATGTGAGACTCTTTTCTCCAAATTTTGTAATTGCCTCGAGCAAAAAGTCAAGGAAATACATCTACTACTAGTGGAATCTGCTGCTTGGACAGTTGCATTTTGTTTTTGGCGCGCAGTTCAGTGTCTCTTTCCATGCGCGCCAAAAACAAAATGCAGATGACGCAGCAGATTCCACTAGTAGTAGATGTATTTCCTTGACTTTTTGCTCGAGGCAATTACAAAATTTGGAGAAAAGAGTCTCACATTTGGCCTGCCAATGGTACCAGATATTTCTTCCACTTTTAACATAGTATAAAATGTATAAATGCTAATTTTATATTGTTGGTTGTATATTTAATTTATATTTTATTCGAAATATAAAGAATAATAAATAAAAAAACTTCTTCAAAAACTATAACAAAAAATATTTAAAATTGAAAAATACAATGCAAACTTATTGGCAACTTATTTTTTTTGAGAAATTTTCTTGACTTATACTTAGGCCAATCGATTTTTGGGAAAAAATAGTTTTATTTTTGGCCTGGCGATGGTACCAGTTCTTTTCCCAACTTTAATACACAAAAATAAAAATGAATGCCTGACAAGGATTCGAACCATCCAATTTCGTCCATCTGCCCAATCGCTTACACCACTACACCACTGGTGCATATGACTACTTAGATTAACTGAAGAGCTAAATACATGAGGCCCAGGGACCCGGGGAAGGGTGGTGGGGGAAGAAATGAATACCTACTATCGTCCATTGAATAGATGCGGAGAAGAAGAAGAAGGAGGAGGAGGAGGAGGAGGAGGAGTTCGGACAAATGGTTTTTTGCATTTTACATAGTAAAACAAATAGTTTTTTGCAAAAGTCAAAAGAAAAACTATAGTCAATTCGATGTTGCTCTTTCCATTGCAAAAAGAATTAAGACGATTGGAGCTTTCTGTGACGAGCACCAGCCTTATCAAAATTGAGATCTAGCAATAACCCCTAAAACGTACACCTGGGTCGAAAAGAGGGGCTGGGCGCTGACACTCCGCTAACGCTCCGTTCGCGCCAGCCCAATTAGTAGTGATGATGTGTAACCATTCTTTCTTGTAGACGGGCTTGTTGAGGTTGAGGCGCGGCATGCCGAATCCGGTCATGCCCCGCTGGCTCGCCAGCTGATTCGTTCCGCTCTCAAATGCGTTCCTCCGATAAACTCACCTCCTAAGCAAATGAAAGCAAAAGAGGGTGCCTGGAGACGGACGATGCCGTGGGTCTTGATCTCCTGCTCCTCGGGGATGGGCTTGGCGTCCTGGATGTGCGGGAGGACGTCGCGGTACTTGTTGAAGCCCCCGCTCTCCTTCTGGGAGGCAAACTTGTTGCTCCCGGTGGCCATCAGCGGATACTCCGTACCCTTTCGCAGCTCCTCTTCCCTGTGGCAGAGAAGAGAGGGGTGAATGGGAGAGGGGGGCGGGATGAAAGGGATACTCGAAGTCCATGCCGTCGATGTACTTGGATACCTGGCGAGGCATGGAGTGTGCGGGAGGGTCGTTCATGCCCTGCTGGGTGGCGTAGGCGTTGGTGCCGGCCTGGAAGGGGACGATGTGTGCCGTGTCCTGGGCCTTCGGCATCCGCTTCCCGATGATGTTCGGCTTCGTGTTCCGCTTCTTTCCGATCACGATCTGCAGATCAGGGGGGCTGGCGGTTGGAGGCGTATTTGGAAAAGAGAAGGAAAGGAACGCTGTCCTCGCCCTGCTTGCCCTGCTGGGTAGCAAAGCCGAAGTCGCCGCACTGTTTGGGCAGGATGGCCTCGGTCTCGGCGCTCTGACCGGTGAACTCGTCGCCTTCCTTGAACTTGGGGTAGGGAACTTGGTTGCGGACGGCGCCGATGGCCGTCATGCCCTTCTGGGAGTCGAACTGGTTGGTGCCCATCTGGGGCCGGTGCACCTCGTGCCCCTTCATGTCCGGGTCGATGTACCTCCAATCCAACCACATTCCAGGTGAAGGACGGGAGGGAGTAGAGGAGGAGGGAAAAGGAACCCCATCTTCTTGTCCTTGGTGATGTTGAGACGAGGCATGCCCATGCCCGTCATGCCGCGCTGGGTCTCGAAGCGGTTGTTGGCCGCGTACTGGCTGAGGAACGTGTCCCCGCCACGCAGCTGCTCATACGTCCACTTCTTCGGCGCCTTAATCAGTCCCATCCTCTACTCCTGCGCCCCACCTCTCCAAAAGAGCCCCAAAAGCTTACATCTTCGCCCATGCTGCCGAAAGTCCGCTGCTAATTAGTGGTCTCTGCCCTTCGCTGCAAAGGAAGCAATGATCATGAGATTGAGAAGATGGTGGAGGAAGAGGAATAGTGAGGCTGTGAGACAGGGAGGGGGAGGGAAGGCTGGTGCATGTGGGAGGGTAGTCAGAGGAAGGCGGTTGCTATTCTTTGCCGGGGAGTGTGGGACAATGAAGCATTGGAAGGGGTGGGTGGCAGTGGTGGGTGGGCGGTGGGAGGAGAGGAGCCTAGAGGGAACCCTTGAAGAAGGCAAGTGAAAGCTCAACCGGTTCATAGGGACCTTACACAGCGCGCCTAGCCCTGTGGTGAGGCAGTGTAGCAAAAAGCTCGTCGATGAGGAAGGGGGAGGCTGAATCAGCGAGGGGAGGGAGGCCCTGGGAGCAAGAGCTCTTGAGCCCAATCTTCCCTCCGCTCCTTCCCCCTTCCCGGACCCGGTTCCTCCGTTCCTCCCGCCGTCAAGTTGGAAGGGGCTGTAAGGAGGCCCTTCCTACCCATGGCCTGCAGTGCTCAGTTTTATCCCCAGCCTTGCGTACTTAGCCTAGCCTCCCCCCTCCCTCCTTGCTCCGGCTATGTGAAGCAGTGTGTTGAATCAGCTCTCACAACTTACCGTGGACTTCAAGCAGTCACACATATTTTCCCGACTTTTTTATATCTTAGTGGATGCTTGTTCATATACTTGATTGAATAATTGTGATAGGAAGTATATTCGCAAAATGCAGGATCAAACTGTTATTGTTTCAAAATTAACTCTGTTATTCCGTAATATTTTTGTTTCTTACTTTGAATGGTTAGTTTAATTGACGCTGATTGTTTGGATATTGGAAATTGGAACAAATGAAGCGAAAACAAAGCAGTAAAGAGCTTGAGGCAGCAGAAATCACTGACTAAATTAATGCAGTTTCTTAATTGTCGTTTTGAAATTTAAGAATCAATGCCTCGTGCTTCTTGAATTTTGTTAAATATTTTGTACTTGAAGAATTTTTTGTGCGAGATAATTGGGTAAGGGGGTGAGAAATCGCCAGGAATGTGGCTATGAGCTAGCTATCCTATTCGAGGATGGTGGAAAAACCGGTTGCCACCAAACTACCTTGCGAAAATGGGCAAATAAAGCTTATGCCCCCAATCTCAGCCAGACGGCAGCAGTAGAAGGACTTTAGTGCTGGCGAAACGCAAGCTCAGTGGAATGCGAAACGAAATGAGCCGTTATTTTCTTTCAATGCGGCGACTGAATCGGCTTTAAACCAGGCCACGGCAATCCAGAGAGGCAAAGCCAATCAGAAAATGGCAGAAGCCTCCAGCCACACCAGTTCCCAGAACTGTTAGGCATTGTCAGCCAATTTCATCTACACATCCGCTGACCTTTTTTCATCGCTTCCATACCAAGACTCGTTTTTTTACACCCTCCGCTGTTTTCAAAGCTATTTGTAGTCTAATTGTCTATAACCGCTAGCTTCACTCTGTTCTTTTGCCTACGCAGCATCGGCGGTATAGAAAGGCGAAAAGTTGAGGTGTTGAAATGGGTGAAATGCTGAAGTATCTGCTGCTGTTCTTTTTTGCATTAGGTGAGGGCGAGTCGATGTCCCAAGTCAACAAACGCTCCGTGGACTGCTCTGCCCAGCTGGAGCACTACGCAACCTGCATCGATGCCCTCCCCACCAGCCTGGAGGAGTGCTTCAATATCATGTTCTCATCTGCTTTCCCTTTGATTGAGATCGATAGAGCGATTGATTGGGTACTCGGGGTTCAGAGGCTGCGATAGCCCTCCGAAGTGCCGGTCCACTGCCCTCCAATTCTTCCTGGCCGCAGTCAGCAGCTGCGCCGAAGTCCCAGTTGACCAGCTGGCCAAACTCCTAGAGCACCCAGGTCTACATGGTCAGTATCTGAATAGGGTAGAGGCGAGAGAAGGAGGGGGATGAGTTGAGGCCACCGAATGGCATGGGCCGATCACTGCCAATCGGCAAACCCGGATGAGCTGGAAAACCTGGAAAGCTGTATTGCACAGCACCAGATGGATGCCAAAGAATGCGAGGAGGAGTGAGTGCAGAGAGGTGGCTGAGGAGTTGGCGGTGGGGCTATGCGTGGGGATTGAAGGCTGCCGGGATGTGAGGAGGTCTGCAACTGCAGCTCGGAGGTGGAGGAGGCGATTGAGGAGCTGAAGGAATGCCACCACGGCCGGCTCAACGGCAAGTACCTCCTGGCGCACATTTGCGGGCCTAAGTTGCCTCTGCTGCTTCTCATTCTACTGCTAATGGCAACAATTTGAGGCACTGAAGCGGACGCCATTTATCAGTCTTCTTTTTCTGCTACAAACTCACTATATATCCAGCCCCAGCCCTTTCTCTGACCTTACTGACAGAAGAAAATGCGATAGAAGAGTATGTTCAGGAGATTCTGAGTCGTCAACGATTTTTCTATCGCATTAACTCCAGTTTGTGTCTCCTTGCTTGTAGACTGATAGTAACGGATGACCTCAAAAGGCTAAATCAACAAGCAATATCAAATACAAACAATACAACACAAACTGTATTTGTGGCAATTTAATCAAGGAATCGAGTAGGCCATGCTTCGACTGTATCCACTGGTTTTCATCGAGATAAAAACCCAACCTTAACATTAGGGCATCGAATCCAGCAGTGAACTAAGATTGTGTACTCCTACCAGCCCTCTATAAATACTGATTTGTCCCGTTCAGAACATCAAACTGAACCGCTCCAACAAGGTCTCATGGACTCCATCACTGCTACTTCACCGGCAACATGCAGCTAGGCTGTGTCGATAGTGCAATGCGCGAATACTCCGGATTCATTGCACATAGAGACAGACAGAGCCAGCAGTGGTCGCCCGCCCTCTGGGCCTTTCTCTCAGTCATGCAGCAGTCCACCTTTTCACGGTGTCATGACTAGAGCAACGCTCAGCTGGGGTTTATGTCGATCCGTGAACACTAACACTTATTAACACTTATTAACACTATTAACACTATAACACTTTGCCATAATCATGAACACTTTCGGTTTTTACCCATTTTCTTGCTCAATTTTGAAGTGTAGGCCAAATCAAGCATACCAGAGGAAAGCTGGACTTGTGCTGGATCCTCTCGCGTTGGAATTTCAACTTTTTGTCCAGAATTGGATGAGCAATGATGATTTGAAACAAAAAAACCCATATTAACACTTATTTAGTGTTCACGAATTGGGACCCAAATATGAACACTTTTTTTAGTGTTCATATTTAGGTCCGAAATCGTGAACACTTTCCCAAAATTTTGAAAAAGTGTTCACGATTTGGGACATTAAGTATGAACACTTTTTGTTTTTAATTTTCTATCAGCCGCAAGGACTCTGAATTTCAAATTTGTTACTTTTTAGCATTTGTGATGGAGCAGTGGGTAATTTTGAGGCAAATTTGACTTTTTTTGACAAACTTTGTCATGATTAACTGAAATTGTTGCAAAACCAACCAAATAGGGCAAAATAAGCTCTGGCTATTTTTGGGCCGTAATCTCAAAATTTTACATTTGACTAATTTCAGTGTGCGTTTTGTGTGTTCCTCCATTAAATAGCATTCACTAAGCCTGATATTGTTCTAATTTGATCAATTTCAGTGTTTTTATGGATTTTTTATGGATTTTTATGGATCATTCATTATTAGTGTTCACGATTTCGGGACCCAAATCGTGAACACTTTTCAAAATGTGTGTTATGAAAGCCGCAGTTATCCTACAACTCAAAATTTTAGCATTTTATCATAAAATTTTGTGAAATGAACAATTTTGAGCCAAAAATCTGAGTTTTGCACAATTTGCAATATGATCTGCAAAACTTAACTCAAATGACACAAGTAGTACAAGCTAAGCTTAGGCAATTTGTGGCTGAGGTTTTGGTAATGTTCTTCATGACTTATTCCAATGTATATTTTGTATGCAGAATAGATAAAAATTTTGCAAAACGGCTATAAAAACGATTTGTTGTAGGTTTTTGGCGTTTATTAGGGATTCTTGTTAAATTTATTTTAGTGTTTACCCTTTACTTTCACTCAACGAATCCTTTGTGAGAATGAGACGTGATGTGCGTGGGGCAGGATTTCATCTACACCACTCCTTGCAACCGCAGGGCTGGAGGTCTAAACCTCATTGAGACTCAGGCGTGTCTTCTAAAGAGGCAGCCTTCAAGCAATTCGAGAGATGGAGAATGAAACATGGCAGGGTTTATGTCGATCCATGAACACTAACACTTTTTGAACACTATTAACATTAACACTTCAAACACTTCAAACACTTTTAACACTTAAACTCTAGTGCAATAAGAGCAATAACTTGGACACTCATTTTTTCTGTAAAAAATTAATATGTTGTTAAAAAGCTAGCTGTAGGACACCTATGGCTCTTAGAATAGAAATTTTGAAAAGTGTTCACGATTTGGGTCTCGAAATCGTGAACACTAAAATAAATGTAACAAGAATCCCTAATAAACGCCAAAAACCTACAACAAATCGTTTTTATAGCCGTTTTGCAAAATTTTTATCTATTCTGCATACAAAATATAAATTGGAATAAGTCAAGAAGAACATTACCAAAACCTTAGCCACAAATTGCCTAAGCTTAGCTTGTACCACTTGTGTCATTTGAGTTAAGTTTTGCAGATCATATTGCAAATTGTGCAAAACTCAGATTTCTGGCTCAAAATTGTTCATTTCACAAAATTTTATGATAAAATGCTAAAATTTTGAGTTGTAGTATACCTGCAGCTCTCATAACACATTTTGAAAAGTGTTCACGATTTGGGTCCCAAAATCGTGAACACTAATAATGAATGTAACAAAAATCCATAAAGAACACTGAAATTGATCAAATCAGAACATTATCCGGCTTAGTGTATGCTATTTAATGGAGGAACACACAAAACGCACACTGATGTAAAATTTTGAGATTATGGCCCAAAAATAGCCAGAGCATATTTTGCCCTATTTGGCTGTTTTTGCATCAATTTCAGTTAATCATGACAAAGTTTGTCAAAAATATTCAAATTAGCCTTAAAAATGGCCCACTGCTCCATCACAAATGCTAAAAAGTAACAAATTTGAAATTCAGAGTCCTTGCGGCTGATAGAAAATTAAAAACAAAAAGTGTTCATACTTACTGTCCCAAATCGTGAACACTTTTTCAAAATTTTGGGAAAGTGTTCACGATTTCGGACCTAGATATGAACACTAAAAAAAAGTGTTCATATTTGGGTCCCAAATGCGTA
>JASANA010008756.1:0-12317 GCA_030248095.1 Ptycholaimellus sp. GST1_10
GGAAATGAAGGCCGTTTTCATGTGGTTCTGCTCTCTCTCAGCAGGCGGGGAGAACGTCAGAGCAGCTTCCCTTTTCACCCTCCGCTCTCGGCCTTGATCAGAGCTGGCACATTGCGGCCTATCCTCTTCCTGATTTGGTGAAAAGCGAGACTGGCAGCTTTGAGGTAAAGTGCATGAATCTCATTCAGTTGTGCTGAAAAATAAGTCCTGTGCTGCTGTAGTTAGAAAAGGCGCAGCATTAATCCGCGCTCGTCTACCTAAATCGTGTAGATGAATCTCATGTCTCATCGCATTTGCATAACACTTCTTTCAGCTAAATGGAGCAACGCCAAATCTGTTTAAAAAGTCCTCTCAACCACATGTTATTAAGCTGGCGAGCAGTGCATATCAATTTCCATTTCTTAATGCGTTCAATCATTTGAAAAATAATTGTGTCAGATGTCGTAAAATGCGAATTTCCCCATTTCAGGTTTTTCTTGAATTGGGCCTGGTCTATAAGTGGGTGCATAAATTTTATCTGCCATGCAGGGAACGTCAAATGAGTGCTCTGCTCACTATGCTTTTCTGCCCTGCTGCCTCAAGAGCTATTGATATTTGCTCCCTCTTGAGGAGACATTTAATGGTCAAGTTCTGCCCGCACTTGTGCCCCCGTTCAATTCCAAACTCAGGCAAAGCTCGTCCGAATAGGGCAGGTGATTAGTTGAAGAGGAGTGGCGCTTCTTTTTCTGTCCCTAGTGTGCCTATTATCTGAAGCTGAGGAACAGAATGTCAGTCCTCGTTTCATTACATCCCACCCTTTGTGTGAGCCCAAGTGACAGGTGCACCGTTCTTCCTTTTCATTGCCGTTTCTACCCCCTCCCTCCTCCCCCTTTTCCCCCTCCCCCCCCCCCCCTCACCCCCCAGAACAAATCGGCCATTTTACAGCCAAGCATGAACAACACAAGTCTAGAAGTGGTGCTGGTGAACGGGAGCGGGCGGGGCAGAGGAGGCGAAGCTTCTGGCAGCAGCTTTGAGGAGATGGTGAATTGGTGGCTGGAAGCGTAATGGGAAGGTAGTAAGTAGGCAAGGTTGAAGGTTGCCATCGTCATACCGCTCATCTACGGTCTGGTTGTGCTGCTGGGTGTGGCGGGGAACCTGATGGTCCTCCTTATCATCGCCGTCAACGTACACATGCGTAACACCACCAACTTCCTCGGTCTTTCTCACGTTTCCCAATGCCCCCAGGGAAAGGAGAGGGATTGCAGTAGCAAACTTGGCCTTCTCCAACCTCCTCTTCGTCATTTTCTGCGTCCCTTTCACTGCCTCCATCTACGCCGCCAAGCGCTGGCTCTACGCCGATTGGTGGTGTAGCGTTGGGCCCTCTTCCACACCCTTCTTCACCCCCTGCTACTCTCTTCTCCCCCCAGGGCATGGCCTACGCCCAGCACCTCAGCGTTTACGCCTCCGTTTGGACGCTGGCCCTGCTGGCGCTGGACCGATTCCTTGCCGTCGTCTTTCCTCTCTCGGTTTGGGCTCCTCTTCTCCCTCTCTTCTCCAGGGCATGGCCTGGGCCCAGGTGAGAGAAAGATGCAAAGAAGGGCGTCTGTTTGAGAGCCGAGGGCTGCGAACTAGGCGGAACACGCTGGTGGCGCTGTGCGTGAGCTGGGTGGCGTGCGCGGGGCTGGCAGCGCCTGTCTGGCCCCGCTTTGATGTCCTCCGCTACCGCGTCTCCCGCTACGAGACTCGCAGCACCTGCATTCACATTGTACCCTCTTTCTACTTCTATCCCAACTACTTCTATCCCTCTCAACTGCCCCACCCACAAGCCAGCGCTCATTCTGTCGGCTGCAGAACATGCTGAAGCAGAATGAGAGCGTGCTACAAGTGCGCATCTTCTACACGACCTTCAACGTCTTCGGCTTCCTCCTCCCTCTCCTCATCATCTCCGCCCTCTACTCCGGTCCTCTCCTCCTTCTGCTGCTGGGGAGCTGAGGAAGGAGAGAGGCTGTAGTTCTGACGCTGAAGCTGGCCCGAATGCGTGGTCCGGGGGAGCGGGCAGGCAGCGTGCGCAGCAACTCCCGCAACAAGGCCAAGCGCCGCGTCACCACCATGAGCGCTGTCGTCATCGTTTCCCTGCCTCTTCCAGCCCTTCATGCTCAATCATCCAATCTATTCCTGCCTTCTAGGCGACCTTTGCCATCTGCTGGTTCCCCATCCACTTGGTCCAGGCCCTCAACGCCTGGTCCTACCCCGACCGCTTCTCCAAAACCATCCTCTTCATCCAGCTCATGATGTCTGCACAGGTTTCCTTCCCTTCCTTCCACACTCCTCAATGTCTCCTCTAGCTTGTCTCTTTCAGGTCTTCGCCTATTCCAATGCCTGCCTCAATCCCATCCTCTACGGCTTCTTCTCGGACAACTACCGCAAAGGCTTCTTCAAGATATTCCAGGTAGGTTCCCTCCCAGCAGCTTGGAGGAGTGGGAGAAAGGAGGCAGAAGCAAGGCTGAGCTGCAGGTGTTGTGCCTGGTGGTGCGTTGGCGACGTGGAGCGGCCTACTTTGGGGAGAAGGCCAACCCCCGACTGATGAGTCGTCTACGACAGGAGGGCAGCGCCGAGACCCACTGCGACTCCACCACCTTCAGCTTCTGTTCCCTCTTCTTCCTCTCTTCTCCCCCTACTCATATCTGCTCCTTCCTCTCTGCCACGCTCAGCCAAGCTCCTTGCAGCCCAGCGATTGAAGCATGGGGCGCGCCGTGTCTCCCTCGCCCTCACGCTGGATCGTGGCCTTGGCACAATCCCTGGCTCACAACGCAAGGCATCCTCTGACCGCAGGTTGCTACCAACCCATTTTGCAACAGGGGAAGGGGGAGGGGGGGGGAGAAAAGTGGCCTTTCTACTAGCACTGAGCTTGAGGCACTCTTACCACGGCACGGCCTATCACAATCTTTGGAGTCTCCCTCGCTCTCAATACGCCCACCCGTATGCCAGGCTTCAGCCTAGCCATGTCACCTGCACATGCATTGCTTTGGCAGTTTGGCACTATCCAATCCACGGGGTCTCCTTACCTTGGGCTTGGAAATAAGCCACATGCTATTGCTCATTTTTTCACGGAGCAGAGACATGTTCGTTTTACACCTTTGTTCCGAAAGGCGTGTAGCTGTTGTAAAGCACATAATTTGCAGCTACAGTGCTGCTATGTATCCTCTTCTTCCGATGATTGGTGATAGAAACAGGTACTTGAAAACATGTTGCTACATAACATTTTACCCCGCACAAACATCACCCAAGCACTAATATATATTGTTCCTCATTTCAATATTTCCACAGAATGGTCGGGTTTAGTCGCAGATGAATGTTGTGCAAATGTGCTGACTATTTTGGTTTTGGCGAAGTCAACACCTCGGTAATCTGACAGCAAGTGAATATAATATTTTTGGAGTGCTAGTTTGTGATGGTTCCGTTCATACATGTCCCTACCCAAAATGGTGTTGGTTGGTTTTACTCCCCCCCTCACCCCCTCGGTCCGGTTTTTCGGGCTCAAAGTTGGTTGTTTGGTGTGAGGGCCCCACCCGAGGGGGGGTCCCCTGACATAAGTTCGTTGGTTGCTTCGAGGGGGGGGGGGGGGCGGGGGGGGGGGGGGCGAGGGACATGTATGGTTTTGTTGTTGTTCTGTGAACGCGAAAGCTGTCTTTATTTAAACTGGCCTGTAGGGGTATATGTAAGAATAATATCATATCATTTCTTTCAAATATCAGTTCTCTGAGGCCAAATATCATATCATTTGTAAATAAGATCATATACATTTGGATCAAATATCATATCATTTAGCGTACTGATATTTAAAACAAATGATATGCTATTATGTAGAAATGTTGGCAGTTTTTTCCTGATTACTCTATTTCTGCTGCCGAAAAATTGCTTCCAAGCATGCTGCGTCAAGCCTGGTAGGTCTGGGCAACAGTTGGCACTAATGGAATATGCGCTTAGTCACTTTTCTGGCTGCTCACTTAACTAAGTTTATTTCTTTTGAACTGATATTTGATGGGCACTCGAATAACATTGTTTTGATTGCAAGCATTCGCGCCTGTCATTTCTTTTTTGCGATGTGACATGTTTAAGACTGGAAATGCATTTGAAACGCTTGAAAACGAAACAAGGAAAAGGCACCCAAACAGAAAAGAGCAGCATCAAATTCTGCAATTTTTGTCAACTGCTACAAAACGCAAATGCCGAGTCTACCGAGAACATCAGTTCAAACTTTTTCCCCATTCAGTGATCACATCCAAGTAATCTTGCCAGCATATTTGAATTCCGTAATTTAGAGCACATTTCTGGGAATGAAATCGTATACCCTGTGTTATAGCGTAGGGAAAGTTTGGACAAAAATTGTTAAATATGCCGGCTATTGTTAAATTGTTAAATATCTAAATTATGGAATTCAAATATGCTGGCAAGCTTACTTGGACGTGGTCACTGAATGGGAAAAAAGTTTGAACTGATATTTGACTGAAACATACGGATCTGATATTTAACCATTTCCGTCCAAACTTTCCCTACGCTATAACACAGGGTATACGATTTCATTCCCAGAAACGTGCTCTAAATTACGGAATTCAAATATGCTGGCAAGCTTACTTGGACGTGGTCACTGAATGGGGAAAAAGTTTGAACTGATATTTGACTGAAACATAGGGATCTGATATTTAACCATTTCCGTCCAAACTTTCCCTACGCTATAACACAGGGTATACGATTTCATTCCCAGAAACGTGCTCTAAATTACGGAATTCAAATATGCTGGCAAGCTTACTTGGACGTGGTCACTGAATGGGGAAAAAGTTTGAACTGATATTTGACTGAAACATAGGGATCTGATATTTAACAATTTTCGTCCAAACTTTCTCTATGCTATAACACAGGGTATACGATTTCATTCCCAGAAACATGCTCTAAATTAAGGAATTCAAATATGCTGGCAAGATTACTTGGACGTGGTCACTGAATGGGGAAAAAGTTTTAAATGATATTTGACTGAAACATAGGGATCTGATATTGAACAATTTTTGTCCAAACTTTCCCTACGCTATGACACAGGGTATACGATTTCATTCCCAGAAACGTGCTCTAAATTACGGAATTCAAATATGCTGGCAAATTACTTGGACGTGGTCACTGAATGGGGAAAAAGTTTTAACTGATATTTGACTGAAACATAGGGATCTGATATTGAACAATTTTCGTCCAAACTTTCCCTACGCTATAACACAGGGTATATGATTTCATTCCCAGAAACGTGCTCTAAGTTATGGAATTCAAATATGCTGGCAAGCTTACTTGGACGTGATCACTGAATGGGGAAAAAGTTTGAACTGATATTTGACTGAAACATAGGGATCTGATATTTAACGATTTTCGTCCAAACTTTCCTTACGCTATAACACAGGGTATACGATTTCATTCCCAGAAACGTGCTCTAAATTACGGAATTCAAATATGCTTGCAAGCTTACTTGGACATGGTCACTGAATGGGGAAAAAGTTTGAACTGATATTTGACTGAAACATAGGGATCTGATATTTAAAAATTTTCATCCAAACTTTCCCTACGCTATAACACAGGGTATACGATTTCATTCCCAGAAACGTGCTCTAAGTTATGGAATTCAAATATGCTGGCAAGCTTACTTGGACGTGATCACTGAATGGGGAAAAAGTTTGAACTGATATTTGACTGAAACATAGGGATCTGATATTTAACGATTTTCGTCCAAACTTTCCCTACGCTATAACACAGGGTATACGATTTCATTCCCAGAAACGTGCTCTAAATTACGGAATTCAAATATGCTTGCAAGCTTACTTGGACATGGTCACTGAATGGGGAAAAAGTTTGAACTGATATTTGACTGAAACATAGGGATCTGATATTTAAAAATTTTCATCCAAACTTTCCCTACGCTATAACACAGGGTATACGATTTCATTCCCAGAAACGTGCTCTAAATTACGGAATTCAAATATGCTGGCAAGCTTACTTGGACGTGGTCACTGAATGGGGAAAAAGTTTGAACTGATATTTGACTGAAACATAGGGATCTGATATTTAACAATTTTTGTCCAAACTTTCCCTACGCTATAACACAGTGTATACGATTTCATTCCCAGAAATGTGCTCTAAATTACGGAATTCAAATATGCTGGCAAGCTTACTTGGATGTGGTCACTGAATGGGGAAAAAGTTTGAACTGATGTTCTCGGTAGACTCGGCATTTGCGTTTTGTAGCAGTTGACAAAAATTGCAGAATTTGATGCCGCTCTTTTCTGTTTGGGTGCCTTTTCCTTGTTTCGATTTCAAGCGTTTCAAATGCATTTCCAGTCTTAAACATGTCACATTGCAAAAAAGAAATGACAGGCGCGAATGCTTGCAATCAAAACAATGTTATTTGAGTGCCCATCAAATATCAGTTCAAAAGAAAAAAAAATAGTTAAGTGAGCGGCCAGAAAAGTGACTAAGCGCATATTCCATTAGTGCCAACTGTTGCCCAGACCTACCAGGCTTGATGCAGCATGCTTGGAAGCAATTTTTCGGCAGCAGAAATAGAGTAATCTGGAAAAACAGCCAACATTTCTATATAATAGCATACCATTTCTTTTAAATATCAGTACACTAAATGATATGATATTTGATCCAAATGTATATGATCTTTTTTACAAATGATATGATATTTGGCCTCAGAGAACTGATATTTGAAAGAAATGATATGATATTAGTTTTACATATACCCGGCCTGTAGTTTCTGTGACTTCATCCAACTCAAGCAACCTGGAAATTCGTTTGGTCGAGCAACGTTTGGTCAGTCAAGCATAGCTGTTGAATGAAATATGAGACTGTAAATGCAGCTGTTGTCTCACTGGGGCATTCTACGGACGCTTTTTGTGGAAGATGAGTAGAAGGGAAGTGGAGAAGGGTTGCAGAGGGATGAAGAGCACGAAGACTGGGATTCTGGCGATGCTGCAAATCGGACGCATCGACCTGAGCCTAGAGAGCGAAGAGGAGGAGGAACTCAACGAGGCACAGATCATGGACCAAGCTCAGGCTATGCTCAGCAATGGCCAGGTTTCCTTCCCACCAACTATTCCCCTACAGCTTTCTAGTTGAGCCCTTCTTTTTGTAACCAAGTAGAGATGTAGAAAGAAATGAGTGGAGTAGGTTAGATAGAGGTGGTGGATGTGTGCAGGTGCATAATGGGAGCAGAGAGGTGGATGAGCGGGAGGATGGAATGGAGGCCGTCAGCCACTTCGCCAATCACCACATCGCCTCCCATCATCCACCCACCAAACCATGATATCACTCTTCCTAACAGCCTAGTGATGGTTTGAGGCTTCTTTGTGGTTCTTTTATAGGGCTCTTTTGCAAATCTTTTTTATTTACGGGCACTGAAAGTTCAAAAACTGGTGTCAAGCGACAGGAAGCTGTTCTGCGAAGTTATTTGTGGTCCTTCCTTGGATGAAAGCTCTATGATGCATTATAAGACTTCGCTGGGGTCGTAATGCTCTTCTGGCTCTCACCTCCGGCGCCTCAGATCTACCGCAAATAAGATGCAAACCGATATTTGCCCCCCAAACGTGCAAAAGCGAAGCCCCTGCAAGCGTGATGGGCATTTGGCACTCAAAAAAGACGAAGAAGCCTAATTAGATGCAAAAGCAGGTCAAAGGATAAGGAATGAAAAAGAGGCCAGTGCTTGACTGAAATTTGTTGGCTCATGCCACAGCAACCTTGGCCGGTTGCCCACTTCACTTCCATAATCCTTACTTCCCTAATCAAGGCCTGCATGCTCCTCTTTTCGCGAATGATCCAGCTGGGAGTTTTGCTAAATTTTATAACAGTGTAAAACTTGTAAAAAAAATTTGTTAAATTTTTATCAAATTATTCAAAATATTACATTAAAATGATTTATAATGTTGTACAGACTATGACTTGTGAGCGATCAACATTAAAAATTCAATTTCTGGCAAATTCTTAAAGTTTTAAGAATCGACAAGTTTTTTTGCCCATAATTCCCATACTTCTCCAAGGATTTCAATGGTTCGACCAGCATTAACGAGTAGAGTATTTTGTTTTCTACTACACAAAATCTTTACGAAGGAACATTTTCACAGTCATAAAAATTTTGGAAATTCTTGGGTCCCGAATTCTCAACGGACCTGGATGAACTTTTTTTCCCTGAAAGGTAATGCAATTTTAGGAAGATCTGGAGGGGTAGAATCGGTTTCCGAGTATTTGAAACATTACTTATTTGGGTAGAAATGTTTAAACATTGCAATATTCAGTTTTTGCGCTGTAGCACCTGCAATCTTGAGAATTGCACAAACAACTTGAGTTTTTTTGTTCACAAGTCGTATATAACGATTCCAAATCTGTGCTTATTTTTGAAAATGGTTGAGAAACCACAGACTTGCCCTCTTGAGTGACAAAATTTCACACATGACAATAGCATCAATAATTAGTAGCAGCTGAACGGCTGATAATTGAACAGAACACTTGAGTTTTTTTGTTCACAAGTCGTATATAACGATTCCAAATCTGTGCTTACTTTTAAAAATGGTTGAGAAACCACAGACTTGCCCTCTTGAGTGACAAACTTTCATGCATGACAATAGCATCAATAATCAGTAGCAGCTGAACGGCTGATAATTGAACAAAACACTTGAGTTTTTTGTTCACAAGTCATATATAACGACTCCAAATATGTGCTTACTTTTGAAAATGGTGGAAAAACCACAGAACCAAACGCTCCGCGGTCACCTATTGCGCTTTGCGCCATATACTTGTCAGGTTTGAACCTAAGAATCACAAAATTTCAATTTTTCGAAATTAAGTTTTTTAGACAAATTTTTGTTAGTTTAAGACAGCATTTCTGAAAGACTCAAGAAAGACCATTCCACTTTTGAAAAAATGAAGTTTCTCTGATACGAATGACTTTGTGCCAGCATCTAAGGCAGCATAGTTGTCAATTCTGTGCCACTAGTCGTTTCCGGAAAAATGGTTTTCTTGACTTGATATGAGCATTTTTGTAATGTGCACTTTTTTGGGGCTTCGAAACCTACAATTTCAGTTTTTTGGAAATTTTGTTAAAGAAATTTTGGATAAGTGTGGCACAGAGATGACAACTATGTTGCCTTAGAGGCTGGCACAAAGTCATTCGTATCAGAGAATCATTCGTATCAGAGAAACTTCATTTTTTCAAAAGTGGAATCCCCATCATATTGGGCTGGCGCGAATGGAGCATCAGCGAAGTGTCAGCGCCCAGCCCCTCTTTTCGACCCAGGTGTACGTTTTCGGGGTTATTGCTAGATCTTTGTGCTTCACAGAAACGTCCAATCGTTCTGATTCTTTTTGCATTGGAAAAAGCATCATCGAATTGACCAAAACTCGTGAGAAAATGACCAAAAACGACGGAACACAAGAGAAAACTACCCAAAACCATTTGTCCGAACTCCTCCTTCTCCTTCTTCTTCTCCTTCTCCTCCGCATCTATTCTTGAAATGAGAGTAGGTATTCATTTCTTCCCCACACTGCCCTTCCCCGGGTTTCTGGGCCTCCGATATGCAATTCTTCAGTTAAACTGATGTTCCATATGCACCAGTGGTGTAGTGGTCTAAGCTATCGGATAGCTGGATGATACTGGCAGGTTCGAATCCTTCTCTGACAATCATTTTTTATTTTGGAAATTTTAAGTTGAGAAGACAACTGGTACCATCGGCAGGCCAAAATTAAAGCTCTTTTTGCCCATAAATCGATTGCCCTAAGTATAAATCATGAAAATTTCACAAAAATATGTTAGTTTGCCAATAAATTTGCATTGTATTTCTGATTTTCAAGTTTTTTCTTTTCGTTATAATTTTAAATAAGTTTTTTTTATTATTGAGTTATTTTTTTGTCCAATAATATCTTAATATATAATATAACTATGTATAACCAACAATATAAAATTTTTTTTCATACATTTTTTACTATATTAAAAGTGGAAGAAATATCTGGTACCATTGGCAGGCCAAATGTGAATCTCTTTTCTCCCAAAAAGTTGATTTGTCCGAGTTTAAATTCAAGGAAATACATCTACTACTAGTGGAATCTGCTGAGCCACCTGCATTTTGGTTTAGCGCGCAATGGAAAGAGCCACTGGACTGCGCGCTAAAACAAAATGCAATTGTCTTAGAAGCAGATTCCACTAGTAGTAGATGTATTTCCTTGACTTTAAACTCGGACAAATCAACTTATTGGGAGAAAAGAGATTCACATTTGCCCTGCCAATGGTACCAGATATAGACTATTTCGAGTCAATCAGATTCGGTGTCTTAGACCTAAAAATCTTTTTTTAGATCTAAAAAATTTTCAATTTTTCAAAATTAAGTTTCTTTAGACGAATTTTTGTTTGTAAAGATTAAAATGCACCATCTTTTTTATCTTCCAACTTCCTTTCGATTAATGTAAAATATAGTCCACTTTTAACTAAAAAATGATGGACCAAATTTCAAAAAAACGGAAATCGCAGAATTAAAAGGTGCATGTTACAAAAGTAAACCAATCCATACAAACCGTCTTTTGGGACAAAGGACAGAAATGTCAACCAAATCGTCTTTTGGGAAACAACTTGTGACACAGAGCCACTAAATTGGCTTGGATTGGTGCACACAGTTTTCCAAATAGGAGAACAGGTAGCCCAGCAGCTGTTCTGCTGCCAAACGGCCTGGAGGTTGGCAACTTGGCGCCATCCTGGCATCTCGACGGCTCTCCATCTGGCCTCCTTAAAGCGGCTTCGTGTCCCAGAAAGAGCAGTGTTGGGGACTGGAGTGGGGAAGATAGAAAGGGCAAGAGAATTGATGAAAGCGTAGTTTAGTTGACTGGGGCGGTGGGGCTGGGCTGAGGATGGTTGGAGGAGGAGTGAATTGGTGACGCACTTTGCGCTTCCTCTCTGCCAAAGGTCGCCCATTTGGACAGAAACTCGATCCTGGCAGACAGAAGAGGCACTGTTCCGAGGCCTCGTCGTCCTTGGCCGCCGCCAATGAATCCATCCTTACACTCCACCTTCATCAGCTCCTTTCCCACATATTGCCGGGGCCCCCCCCCCCCCCACTCATTCTATCCATCAGCCAGCCATACCTTTTCCTTCATATCAGCATGTTTTTGAGCGGTAGGTCCAGTGCTCTCTCTTTTGATCACTACACTCTTAGTGATGAATCAACTAAAACATATCAGCTTTTATTTTTCGTATCAGGACAAGACTCGCCAATCATTCTAAAATGCTAATTTTGTTTGTTTTCAGCCGTTTTGATGTATCGTCGTGGTTGTACATTTGCATCTTTTATCATTTCTGGGAACTGTATCTGTAGGTTGACGTGGATACCAAGCGAGGGTAGAAGAGATGTAAAACATGCCTCAATCATCTGGATGGCTGACAGCGTTTAGAGCAGTACTCAGTCATTAGCGGAAGGAGAAAATTGATTACGCCCAGCTTTCAAACCCTTGGAAGCAATAAGTGTTTTGTCGTGTTCGTTCAGTTACGTATTGCTAGTGTATCATGGCATATGATAGCAATTTGGACAGATCTCAGTGAGTTTGACAAAATATATTTTCTGGTCCTCACGGTTTTTCCTTAATAATGAATTATGACTGAAAACGTGTCGATTTTTGCCATTTTTTGGTCATTTTTAACTTTACTTTGCTCTAGCTGGATTCAATTTTCAACATTTCTTGGCTAATTTTTTTTTACATTCAAGAGAAAACAATTGTGTTTCAGATAGCTTATTTTCTTTCTCAACTTTTTGAAATTATTATGTTAAAAAAATTATTAGAGTGAAGTCAAATTTTGTGATTTTGGCCCTACTCAGTGAGCTGATGTTGCAAAAAATTAATTAGTAAGGATATGCAGAAGGCTTCAGTGCCAGGGGTCATTTTGGCTGTATGCGATGTTTGCTACAGTTAGTAATCCTTTTTAATTTGACTTTCTGGTCAGTGGTGCATCCGGAACTGGTGGCACTTAAATTGCTGATCTTAGCTGAGCTGTAGAATTAAATTCTTATCAGCAATGATTATTGATGCCTGTGATAATCAGTCAATGTATTGAATATTTTACTTTATCAAGAAATAAAAAGAATCTGAAGATTTCTTCTGCTGTGTGGCCGCGCGAAGCGCGGGCCACTGACCCATATTACTAGTATACATATATATATATATATATATATGAGGACAAAAGTTTAGTAACCTCTATAGACCGCGGAGCGGCCCTTCGGGCTGCTCCGCGGGTAGCAAGAAGCTTAAATTGCCCAGTGAAAAAT
>JASANA010008757.1:0-28888 GCA_030248095.1 Ptycholaimellus sp. GST1_10
AGACTGATGAGAAGAAATCCATTGTTCTAACGCCATTGTGGCTTATGAGGAGCCTGACAAATCATTTTTCGTGAAGCAAAAACAAAAACAACACAATCCATTTGGTCAAAACGCTTTTTAAATACTGCAAATATTACAAAAGACCATTTGTAGCATAAAGACTAAATTTAAATTGGCGGAATATTCCGTCTCATTCCACGCTCGAATTTTCTGCGTAAAATATTGAAGCCTCTACCGCTCACACTACTTCATCATCCACTGCAAAGGAAGCCTATCTACGCTCTTGTCAGATTCCTGCCAGCCAGCCGCTCATCTTCAAGCACAATGGACGACTTTCCGCCGCCGCCCTTCGGAGCTCGTCTCCTCTTCGAAAACTTCAATCAGCTAAAGGTTCTATTCTGCTTTCCAGCCTATGAGACTAGGAATCAAAAGGATGGTCTTTGAAGCCGGAACTCGTGCGGCTCAAGGACTTGATGGTGCGGTTTGCGGGCGAGTACGAGGCCAAAGAGGTGGAGATCAACAACACCATCAAGGCGTACATCGACGGCTCCAGCTACACCGAGTGGCAGATCGCCCGCTTCAAGGGCCAGAGTAGCTTTTCTCTTTCGTCTTTCCTTTTAGACAAAGGCTCAGGCTCATTGATGCTCTGCAGTCAATGGCTTCGTGGTGAACATGGCGGGCTGGGAGGACACGATCGCCTGGGTGTCCGGCATGTGCGAGTCCCGCCGCAGCGGCGAGTACAACCGCCACTGCTTCATCCTCCGCCAGCCCGACACCGTCAAGGGCGCCCATCCTCGCGTCATCGGCGTCTTTGAAAGCACGGTGCTTTTATCCCTCTTTTCACCCTCTTCCTCCCACCTGACTCAATTGAGCAAGTAATGTTTGCAGAAGCTCTGGGAGCAAATGGAGCGCAACGTGGAGATCATCCGGGCCAACGAGGACCGGCTCTCCGAGGCCATGGACCGCTTCAAGTACATCGTCAAGCCCTTCGTCTAAAATCCTACCCCAAGGCCCTTCTTTTTTTATTCTCCAATTATTCACCAAATTTATGTAATTTTTCATGATCAAATTCATTGATTAGTATACCTTTTTTGTCTCAGTTTTTTAAATTTGCCCATGTTTTGAATGTTCCCATTTTTCCTTTGTTTCAATGCGATAAAATGCAACGCATTCATGTTTAAAACACAGTTTAAGGAATTGTTGTTAGAGACAAAAAAGTTTTTAGGTTCGGTCCAATGCAAAGTTTTGTAGTTTCAAATTCATTCAAGCACCATTGCATCTGGCAGTTTCATGACTGAAATATGAAATGACAAAAAGGACTAAGAAATTATTTTAAAGATCGTTGACTTGTAGAAAAATTAGGAACATAGAGCAAGGGCGAGTGCTTCTTGAGCATGCTCTGAGGCTGCCTTGTCGGTAATGTGAACGGCATCACCGAGATCATTGACGGTCAGTGAGTGGTTCACAAACTTGATGCTGCCACCCTGCTCTATGCCGTGAAGAAGCATAAACTCGTACTCCTCTCGAAGTCGCTCCCAGAGAACCTCAACATGTGTAAAACCTAAGCAAGCGATATTTTGGAAAGGTAGGGCCAGCCTCTAGGAGGTAGGCAAGAGGGTGGTTGCTGAAGAAAGTCCGTGGAGTGGGAGCAAGGATGCAGACGCGGAGTCCGTGGTCTCTGACCAAGTTCTGGCATTTGCTCACCTGCAATCGCTTGGCATCAAAATGTTAAACTGGGTCATTTTTGGAGAAGGTGCGAATAAGAGGAGCAAAAAGGGGTCAAGAGTTTTACCAGGCTGTTGGCCCATTCGTAGCCATTCGGGTAGCCTTTGTGGACCTTGTCGATGCGAGGGCAGAGGCTGTTGGTGCTGAGTAGGATTGCAATGTGCGAAAACTGCTCCAGAGGGATCTTCTTCAAATGCCTTTTCCAAATTGTCTTGGGGCTGGAGGATATAGGGGATAACCGAGGCTGCAATGGCGATGAGGGACTCGATGTCCTTGATTCCGGCTCCTTTCATGCTCACGAGAGCCCACGGACAGGGTCGCTGCGAGAGTTTGCCGCAGGCAAGTTTGTAAAGCTGAGAATCGCTCAGCACAACTACGGAGAACGATTTCCTACAAGCAAGCGAGTTTTTTTGAGATCACCAGGCGAAAGGGTGGAATAAAAAGCCACCGATTGTAGGCACTGATTGGATGGGATTGAGCAAACACAACTCGTGCCATGTTTACTTGTGACTATTCTCCTTTTCAATTTTATAAGCTGCTGAAGAGAAAGCGCTGATTTTGCGGTACAGTGTGATGATGCTCAGGACTGACTGTCTCTTACGAAGAAGAGCTTTTCAAAAGCTCTTGTGGCTACCTTTAGAAAGCTGTAAAGGGACATAGCATCGAATGATTAGGGAGAGAGCTGGGAGCAATGGCTCTTGTCAGAAACCTGAAACACGACTTGTCTCAGTAGCTAAAAGTAGCAAATGCACTCTATTCTCCGCTCACAAGTTATATTTCCACACAGCTTTTTTTATTTCAAAAGATTCGTTTTAAATTTTCCTTCAGCTGCAAATAAGATGGTCTTTGTGGATTGCATGTCACTAATACCATCAGTTTGTGGGGATTTCTCAGCGGGAAGAGTGCTGATCTGGGTGTGGGAGGGGCTTAAACACCTTGGGTGGTCTAATGGACAAATCAGAGGGCGCCATCCCTAGGGGGCTAGAGGGAGGGAGGGGAAATATGAAAAGAGGCGGAGTTTGGGGCGCAAGCCCGGCCAAGCCATTCATTTGAGCTTCAAACGTCTTTAGAGTACACTTTTTACGCTACCACCTTTCTTTCAGCCATCCATTTTGCAAGACATTAGTAAGGGCTAGGACTAGAAATAACAAGCATGGCCAGTGAGAAACCACAGCTTTTGGATTTACCCAACGAAATGCTCTCCGAAATCTTTGGTTATTTGGACCGACGGTCTCTTCACGCTTCACGCCTCGTCTGCGATCGCTTCTGGAGCTGCATTTACTCCCTTCCTTCAAAAAAGCTTCCCAAGGTTTGTGGCTAACGTTTGGAAACAGGATGATTTGTGAGTGATTGGTGCAAAAACTAGGAACTTTTATCGGAACTCCGGTTTGGGCTACGCAAAGTTCGACTTGCGGTTGACTGTGAAACCTATGAACCAGTAGAACACTGGCGAACATTTAGTTAGATAAACTTGGAATTGAAAATAGTATGTGTGAAAGTGGCTTTCTTGTTTTAGCCAATATTCATGGGGAGCAAAGATGCGTTCAATATACTTCTCGCAAGGTGTGTCAGCTACCTCTCTTCAACCATTCTGCTCTAAGCGACCAATTTGACTGGGGGTTTATTTGAATTACAAAACGCAATTCAAATTTTTGATATTGGTTTGTTTAGAAACCTTTCGTTTGTCACCTCCAGCACAGTCAAGTTTTCAGACGCAAGGAATTGGCATGGTTAATTTAGTTTTTATTTTTGCTGGTCTAGTTCAAAAGTAATCAATTTTTAGATTTGCAATTTATAATTGCAACTATTATGGCTCGGGGCATTTTTCCCTCAAGAGTCATTTTTAGCGATTGCAATGTTCCTCCTATTGAATTCTTTGTTCTCTTGGAGCCATTGGAGCCGTACCTGCAAGAGTTGGAGATTGAGTAAATACTACTGTTTTAGTATAGGACAGGTCAAACTAGTCTTTGTTAAGAGGTATAAATCTTCTGGAGGCTGGATTGACAGCACCAATGGTCGCTGATCGACTAATCAACTGCTTAAAAGGCGAACTCTGTACGCTTAGGTACATTGCTCGGTTTAATCCAGTGAGTGGCTTTGACTGAAATGGTCATTTTGTTTCTGATTGTCAAATGATTTCAGTATGAAACCAGCTATGGAATAGATTCTTGGGTGAAGAAGCAATGGGAAAAAGATCTTGCTAAACAACTGATTGGCAATCACCAAAGACCTGCAATTTTGGAGCTTACTGGTGTAAGCATAGACCAGGTTTGTCCTAGTTTTAGCTTTTAACAGAAAAACGTCATTAATTGCCAGATCGATTTGCTCACGGCCATTAGCGATTTTGTTACTGACGAAACCGCTTTTACCCAAACTGACCCACCGATTTTCGCAGCGCCTCTTAATTCTTCACTATCAGCTAAAACCAATAAAAATTGCATGATAAAGTTTCGAGAAATTACAACAAAATCTGTTGGCATTTTTCATTTTGCTATTCACGCGAGTTTAGTACAAGGCGGAGTTTTAAGCAGCTTTCCATATCATTCTAAACCTATTGAACCAACTAGAAATAATTGTCATCGTAAAAATGCTTGTAGATATGTGTTTAATAATCTTTTTAACGGAGCTAGAATGGATTTAAAAATTTTTTACGCGAACGCGCCTTTGTGATTACACTCGCGCCTTTGTTTATTTCAAATATTTGAATTCTATTGAATAAAAAATTTTAGCTAAAAGTTAAAAAAGCCTTTTGAAAACCATGAGTGAAACGGAAAGCGGACTGATGAATGACCCGACTTTTGCCGAAGAGTCCTTGGTGAGTCCTTTAAAATGGGTCTAATTTAATCTCAATGTAAATTTTTGATGAATTTAAAGGAGGAAGTGGAGATATGGCGCAATACGGGAGGCACCAACTGGGAGCATGTTTCCGAAACCCGGCCCAAGCTGAAGGCAACTTTTGATATCAGTTCTCACCTGTTTTTAACAAAAATGCTCTTTGTAGGAGACGACAATGATGCCGACGTTCTTGGCTTCGACCGAGGAAGACTGGCTGAGGGAGGAACTGCGTCTGATGCAAGCCGTCGAAGAGCAGGGAGACCCTCCGCTCTGTTCTACGCCCATTCCTCAGCCAGGCAAGATGGACGACATGGACGAGGAATCAAGTCTGCTTGCTATACTTCACGAACTAAATGACTTGGTTTGACTAAACAAATTTCACTACAGTATTTTGTTGAAAAGTCAGAATTTAGGGAGACGAGCTTTCACCCTACGATTACCTGGCAACGGAGGTAGGGAAAGAGGAATGGGAGCCCCTGACCGAGTTGCTTCAAACGCCAGCAGTGCCCACCAATGTTTGACTAAACACATTTCACTATAGTACTTTGTTGAAAAGTCTGATTTGAGGGAGACGAGCTTTCGAATCAACTGGCAACAGAGGTCGGGGAAGAGAAATGGGAGTCCTTGACCGAATTGCTTCAAACGCCAGAGCCTACCAATTTGGACACCCCATTGGATTCACATTTTGAGGTTCATCTATCACAATTTGGATTAAGCAAATGTTAAAAAATTTCAAAATTTTTTGCGCGGCCCTAAGTCGGCTGCCACAGAGGGCAGGCTAGTCAGAGCTTTGATTGTTTTTGGGGCAGGCCAAAGGCCACCTGTCGTAGAGGCCAGGGCAATCAGAGCTTTGATTTTTCGGTGGCCGTAGGCCGCCTGCCAAGAGAAACTAATACTTGACATACAAGACCGCGCATGGCGATAGCCAATAATACCTTGTTTTTAGGAGACCTACGCCATGCTATGCGGCACAGAAGGAAGCAAGCCCTGGTTGCATGAGCTGTTTTGGGGCAACACTTCAAACAATTCGGTTTGACCCATCTTGCTTAATTTCAAGCTACATTAGTAACACTTAAGGCTTTTGAAAACATGGAACCAAATGATCCAAATTACAAAAGCCTGACTCTGGAACTTGGCAACAAAGAATGGCTTAAAGAAATCTGTTTGGTAAAATTGTCTTGTCTGCAACAAAAAAGGAAATTTAAAAACTAAAAATTTGAAAGGAGGACAAGGAGAATCTGGAGCAGGGCGGTGAAGAGTGGATTCGGGTGCGGACACCGCCGGGAACCAAGCGAATGCCTGCTACTTCAAAGTCAATTCCGTCCCTTCACTTGCGCCGCAAGCGACATCATCAAAGCCCCAGTGGGATCAAAGGTACACTTTTTATTAGGATAGCAAAGCTAAGCATTTGATTAATTTGTGGCTTATGGCTAAATAGTAGCACCCATGTTCCTCCGTTTGGATAGCTTAGATTAACCAAACGCTTAGTCTCCGTCTGTTTTTAAAATAAAAAACGGCATGCATAAATAAATGTGACATTGTTTAGACATTTTAACCCATCTTTATATGTCTCTAACCCTGATTTGTCCCTCAACAATTAATATCGCATAGTGGCAGTAGTAGTAGTAGAAACTTAAATATCAAAGTTGCCCAAAATTAATTTGGAACACTTTTAGTGTTATTTATGATATGTTTGTTTTTTAAAATGTTATGTGTGTTATGTTGTTTGTGATATGTTATATGTGTTATGTTATAAAATCCTTAAAAATACCGTATATTAGGTTAATTACGGTATGTATATTACTGTATGCGTATTACGGTATGTGTGAAAATAAAAAAATCCTAAAAACTGCGCAGCACATCGATCACACTTCAATAATCCGATACTTGCTGCGCAAACATGTCTTCGTTTTCAGCTCCAACTTCTCCGTCTTTGCGTTATGCTTTGTCTTCCAAGGACCTTGATCGCGAAATCATGAAATCCAAAAAATCTCACTCATTACCTGGTTCCAAACCCAGTTCCCCAGTTCCGGAAATTAGACTTGAAGATTTATCTGATTATAAGTTAATCAAATTGTCTGAACGACAATGGACAAAGGGTCCTGTTACTCAGGAATCATATCAGATTCAATTATCTGATAATTGGTTTAAAAAAATGCAACAATCTGATTTAGTTACAAGTATTCAAAATCTTGAATCTATTACCTATTCTGCCGTTAGGGAAATGCTGTCCCAAATTCCTCAAACTACAATAACTCAAATTCACCTTGTCAATAACAATTTAAACCTTGGACTTATTTCTTCAGATCGTGGACCTCCATCAAACCTCAATGTTGAGGAAACTATTGAACGATTAGGACGTGCTATACAAAGCGATGAAACTGTACTTTTGTCTGAGACACAATTTGTTATAACTAGTATTTATCCAAATGCTACAGTGGGAGGTCGTACCTACATGAAATATTCAGGTTCAAGAACTAGGCACGAATATAACTTGTCAACATTTTACCATTCATTTACTGGTGTATATGATCCAACTGTTAAATCTAATAGAATAAACCACAAAGGTTTGTGTATTTTTCTTATCATTGCCAAAGAATTGTGGATTCGGAAAAATCCTCAAAGAACGCGAAACTCTCATGTGACTTATCTTCGATCAAAGGAAGGGCAAAAAGCTGCTTTGGATTTGCTTTTAGCTTGTGGTTTTCCTTTAACTATGGCTGATTCAGGGATTCCAATGTCTGAACTCTATCGCTTGGAAGCAATATTACCAGATTCAGTTGTTCTTAACTTGTTTGATTCAACATCTGTTCCATTTAAAACTATTCCAGAGTCTAGAAAAGGTTCAGCAGATTGTATAAATATCTTAATTTTATACAATCAAGGATTTAAAGAGTTTAATGATCCCATAGCATATCATGCATATGGCATTGTGAGCATTTATAAATTTTTAAAAGTGAAATATTGGTGTCATAAATGCTATGCTGGTGCATCTTCATTATGGTGGCACGTTTAACGGAAGGCACAGAAAAGGTATTCACCTATTGGCCAATAGGACAGGATGGTGCTGTTCGATATGGTCCTATTATTGTGAGAAATTCAGGAAAAGGAAATTCAGGAAATTGGTTGCCACTGGAAAAATAAATGTTCCTCTAGTGGTCAAGAAAATGAGGCGTCAACGACATGACTCTGTTCGAACTCCACGTCAATTCATGTTCATTCACCTTGTTTTGCTTTATGACCTAAAAGGAGAAAACTTATATGATTTTAGTAATTTTCAGCCTGACAAGCTAGTACACAACTTTACAACTTAATATGTTTTGCTCACATTTTGGGTGTTATAGTGATTACTTGTGCACGCTTATTATATTAAATATGCAAATGTAATGAAAATTTGAAAAATAGGTGTATATTAGCAAGGAGTTTGTTCTGAGGACACCTTTTCAACACACATTTTAACTCCCGTGGTAATGCCATAATATAATACAATTTTACTCCTGGGTCCCAGTCAAATAAGTAACACAAATGAAAATCAGGAGGGAACATTGTCATATGTTTTGATTTTCAATTGCTCAAAATTCCAGCAACATGATTGATCTTTACTCCGTAATGCACGGGTTTGAAAAACAGAGTAGCAATATAAGTGGTACTCTGAATGAGAAAGGAGAGAATCATTTGCGGCTAGATCATGTTGTCCGCGTCCAGAACTATTAGCATAATTTGAAAAAGTTTAATTTAAAATTAATTTAATTTCACCACCTTATAGCCCAAGCAAGTATCATGATAAGATGAATTAAAAAAATGTCATCACCTTGATGCCCAAGCTATTTAAAGTCCAAGCATTAACATGAGTCCAGCTAAGACAGAATAAAACACTGAATTGAAGATTCACAATTTCAGTAATACAACTTGTGAATCAACAAACCCTGTCTTCATTATCAAGAATAAAGGTACTACAGTGCAAAAACCGTACATTCCAATTTCCCAGCCTTTCTACTCAAAAACGTCATGTTTCAATTGCTTTGATTCTGGGTATACCCCTCCAAATTCTTTTTAAAGTGAATTACCTGTCAGAGAACAAAAGTTGATCAATATCCGTTGGGAATGTACCATTTCCCAGCATTTCCTTGGAATGTCGGTGGTGGCATCAAAGAGATGAAGTAGAGGAGTGGCAGAGCTAGAGTTCGGCTGGGGCGTTGGTGTTGAAAAGGTGGCGGGGGCAGGTGTGTGTGGGATGCGGGGCTTGTAGTGAGGAGAGGGATGCGTGTTGTGCTCGGGTGGGGAAGGTGGTGAAGTGGATGATGTGTAAGGTAGGGGCGGATGCATAGCCTCCTCCTGCTCAGGAGGGTCGAAGATGGGGCATCGTTCTCCTCCTCCGCCAGGTCCTGCCTTTGGCCAAGCAGGTCATCTGTTCCACTGTTGATCAGCCCGTAGCACTAAAGGCAATGCCTTTTTAGGAGGGACGGTTTCGGAGATGTAACCTCAGTATCATGTTCTCTCTCATATTGCCGCTTTTGCCAAATTCATCAGCACACCACACCCGCCCAATTCCTCTGACACCTCCCTCAAAGGCAGCGATGAAGCCCATTCCCATTTAGACACCCTCAAATCTAGTGCATAGTTTTTTAAGGGGCTAAAATTGGGGGAGGGGTTGATTGAGTCCATGAGGGCCAGGAGTCAAGCAGTACACGGATGGATGCCTAGACTTTCCACAGTGACGCCTGGGCGGGAAAGACGTACTGGGAGGGTGTCGTAGGATGACATGAGGATTGCCAGGTACGGATGAGGAGTGCCCTTGCGTTTGCAGTTGAAGCCGGGGGTTTTAGATGTGGGATTCTTGCTTCTGAGCATAGTTTCCTGGATCAGGCGAATGTCAGCAGCCTCTTCTATAGCCATATTATGGTGAGCTAATTTGTGCAGTGTGCTTTGTCAGCCTTGGATGGTTGTCTGGAAAATTTTCAGGAGTTTTGGGGAATAAAGGGTGGTCCAAGCACCAGGAAACGCTCATTCTGATCAGATGTAAACTGACTACATTAAATTACCAAAATTAAATTTCGGGCGCACAGCATGATTTAGAAAATTAACCAAAAATTGAGCATTCAAAAATTGACTGACTTCTGGGTGCCAGACGTTGACAGAGATGGCGCCTGCTCCCCCTCTTTAACACAGGTGACCATCCTTGTTCAGAATAGCCATCCAGATGGCCCAGCTTGTTCCTGTGTTAAAGAGAGGGAGCAGGCGGCATCTCTGTCAACGTCTGGCACTCAGAAGTCCTTCAAGGTTCCCTTCAATTTTTGAATGCTCAAGTTTTGATTCCAATTTTCTAACGCATTCTAACTTTTTCTCCACAATATTTTTTGGAATGATTAATAAAGATTGAAACTTTAAGCTCCCATTGGAAAGAAATTCTCAGACCACAGGGGACTGAGACAACAGGGGATCAGTATAGCAAGACACCAGGCCTTATCTTGAAATCTTCTGATAGCTGCAAGGAAGTTACAAATTTACCCCAGTGAGAATTACGAGGGCCCTTTCGTAATCCCATTTCATGTTTAGATATCTAATGTCAGTCAATAAAATGTGTTTTGACCGATTTACTAAACTTTTGTCCTCATATATATATGTGTATATATGCATATCTGGAAATGATGTCCACGGCAAATTCTCCGGGGTTCCACCCCTCCGTCTTCCTAAAATATTATTACCTTTCGGAAAAAAAAAGTTCGTTGCGAATTGCTCATTTTACGGATCTTGAACAACGTTTTCTTCCTGAAAGGTACTATTTTAGGAAGATCTGGAGGGGTAGACCCGGAATTTGAGCACTTGAAACATTACTTTTTTGGGTAGAAAGGTTGACAAATGGGGTATGCTGAGTAATGGCGAATTCTCAACGATTTGCGCCCACATTTTTCCCCTGAAAAGGCAATACTATTTTAGGAAGTTCTGGAGGGGTGGAACCGGTCCCTGAGCTGTTGAAACATTACTTTTCTGGGTAGAAAGTTTGAAAAATGGGCTATTGTGAGAAATGGTAAATTCTCAACGGATTTGGACTAATTTTTTTTCCATGAAATGTAATAAAATTTTAGGAAGCTCTGGGGGTTGGCTTGAGATGTTGAAACATAACTTTTTTGGGAAGAAAATTTGAAAAATGGGCTGCTACAGCCGGCTAAACACGGATGGGGAAAGTGGAAGGAGTGGGACAGGGTGTGGGGGCAGGGTTGGTGCAGTATGGGGAGGGGGCAGGGGAGGGTTTGGTTGAGCAACATTAAACTCGTACTCTAGGCAAAATGAATGGCTCTTTACAACTCAACATAGGGTGAAAATATCAAATGACTTTATTTCACATGAAATATAGGTTTTGGGAATAAACTACCTATCAATGACAAGAACAAAAAGATAAAAATATAGCAAATCACACATCAAAATTTAACTTTTTTCGGAATGATTTTCACTGGTTTAAATTTATACACACTATTACAAAAACATTTTAAAACATCAGAAATCAACTAAGTCCAATAAAAAAGTTTTAAATATGTTGTCAAGGAATATGTTCAAACATTTCACAAGAGACAAGGCTGTCATATGCAAAAGACTGGTTTCTGAAAAAGCACCCCCTGATGAGCCCCAATTCTCAAAAATGATTGAACAGTACTTTGAAGATGCCACAGCCACAATTCGACCTAATCTTATAAAAAGTGAACTTGCTTATCGTTTAAAGGCTGGTCGCAAAGGTAGAACACCAGTGGATGCAGAAAATGCAGTTGATTCCCGCCTGCTTATAATAAAAAAACCCAACAAGATGATAAATATTCAAATTCCATTTCAGCGAGACAACGGAAAACGAGAAATAGTGAATGCCTGGAGATGCCAACATTCTGAACACAGAAAACCATGTAAAGGTGGCATGCGATTCAGTGAAAATGTTACAGCAGATGAAGTCACTGCTCTTGCAACATTAATGACTCTTAAATGTGCAGCTGTATCAGTCCCATTCGGTGGTGCAAAAGGAGGTGTACAAATGAATCCACGCCTTTACTCTCATACTGAAATAGAAAGAATATGTCGGCGCCTGTCATTAGAGCTTGGAAAAAGCGGGTTTCTTGGGCCAAATGTGGATGTGCCGGCTCCAGACATGGGAACAGGTGAAAAAGAAATGGCCTGGATTGCAGATATGTTTCAACAGACAGTAGGGCATTTGGATAAAGATGCATATGCCTGTGTTACTGGTAAACCAATTGAAACTGGTGGCATTCATGGTAGGGTCTCAGCAACAGGCCGAGGAGTTTTTCATGCAGTTGATACTTTTATAAGCAACAATGCCTTTATGAGGTCAATAGGAATATCTGTTGGGTGGAAACACAAAACATTCATAGTACAAGGATTTGGAAATGTGGGATTCCATACTGCCCGTTACTTTTGCAGAGCTGGAGCCAAGCTAATTGGAGTTGAAGAGCAGGATGGAAGCATAATTAATCACGATGGAATTGATCCAGTCAAACTTGACTTGCATAAAAAATCCACTGGTTCCATCAATGGCTATGAGCATGCTTCAGCTTATTTAGAAAACAGTTTGCTTTATGAGAAATGTGATATCCTTGTGCCTGCTGCAACAGAGCAAGTAATACATCGACAAAATGCTGAAAAAATTAATGCAAAAATTATAGCAGAAGCAGCAAATGGTCCCGTCACACCTCTAGCTGATTGTATTCTTCAAAATCGAAATATTCTCATAATACCTGACTTGCTATGCAATGCTGGTGGAGTAACAGTATCATACTTTGAATGGCTGAAAAATATTCAACATGTATCCTATGGTCGACTCACAGCTAAATACACTGAAGATGCTAACCTAAGTCTTCTTTCAACAGTACAGAACTCCGTAGAAAATGCTTTGGGAAAACCACGAGGATCAATACCAATAAAACCTCACAAATCATTCATTTCTTTTATTGAAGGAGCCAATGAAAAAGATATTGTCCACAAAGGACTTGCTCAATCAATGGAAACATCAGCTAATCGCATACTTGAGGTTGCACAAAATCAGAACATGGGACTCAACATTCGGCAAGCTGCTTATGCATATGCAATTCAGAAAATATTCTATAGTTATCGTGCTTTAGGTTTCACTGTAAATTAAATGATGTTTTGCATTCCTATAAACCCCATTTTAAGGCACAATTTTTAATATGTTTTGGATTTATGTATTCCCTCTATTTTTATTCATATACATTTCTATTAATAATTTGATTTTGAAACTGTTATATACTTGTTGCAAATTAAAAATGTTTACCATTTGTTGAGGCTTCTAGGGATGAGCGATTTAGGACAAATTGTTTAAAATGATTGAAAACATGACAGTTTTTTAGTGAACCAAAACTAGAGCTTTTGTCAAAACATGCAAGATATACAAGAACGTTGTAATCTCAAAGGTTTAAACGCTAGGATCATCAATTGCTATTGTTGCTATTGTATAATTCGTAAAAGCATAAGTTAATCGGGAAATACATAAACTTACTTCGCCTGACTTAATATAATGAAGATGGCAAGCATCTACTAAAAAGCCTAAAAGGCTGGGTTTGAAAAACCATTAGTCTAAAGAGAATTCAACTGTTCAAGGATCACCCTAATAATATTTTTGACAGGAACAATAATACCTTAAAAACCCTGCTGTGTATAACATTGATTTGCAGCAGGGCTGAATTTGAACATGGAGAAGATAAACCAATTCTTTAGAGGAAGACTGTGAGAGATGCATCATGCTCTGCTTCATTTAAATGGGCGGGGGCAGGGGAGTAAGAGGAGCTCTGGCGCCCTGCCCGGAGCGGCAGGCGGCCAAGGCCCGCTTTACCAGTTACCCCATTTTTCTGCCGTGTGTCCGCTTTTTTTTTTTTTTTTTAAAAAAAAAAAAAAAAAAAATAAAAATATATATATATATATATATATATATATATATGTATGGGTATCTGGAAATGCTGTCCACGGGCGAATTCTCAACGGATCTGGACAAACTTTTTTTTTCCTGAAAGGTAATGCTATTTTAGGAAGATCTGGAGGGGTAGACCCGGAGTTTGAGCATTTGAAACATTACTTTTTTGGGTAGAAATGTTGAAAAATGGGGTATGCTGTAAAATGCTCAATTCTCAACGGATTTTGACAAACTTTTTTTTTCCTGAAAGGTAATAATATTTTAGGATGATCTGGAGGGGTGGAACTGATCCCGGAGCATTTGAAACATTACTATTTTGGGCAGAACTTTTGAAAAATGGGGTAGGTTGAGAAATGGCGGATTCTCAACGGATTTGGACAAACTTTTTTTTTGCTGAAAGGCAATAACATTTTAGGAAGATATGTAGGGGAGGAACTGGTCCCGGAGCATTTGAAACATTACTTTTTTGGGTAGAAATTTGAAAAATGGGGTATGTTGAGAAATGGCGAATTCTAAATGGATTTGGTCAAACTTTTTTTTTGCTTAAAGGTAATTAAATTTTAAGAATATCTGGATGGGTGGAACAGGTCCCGAAGCATTTAAAACATTATTTTTCTGGGTAGAAAGTTGGAAAATTGCAATATGCGGTTTTTGCACTGTAGTACCTGAAGTCTTGAGAATTGCACAGAAGAGTTGATTTTTTGTTCACTAGTCTTATATGTCGATTCTAAATCTGTGATTACATTTGAAACTGGTTGAGAAACCACAGACTTGTTGAGTTACAAAGTATCATATAAAGGATGCGCTCCGTGGTCACCTATTGCGCTTTGCGCCATATACTTGTTGCAGTACATACACATTGGGTGCATTTTCAAACAGAAAACTACATTTTTACTATTGAAATAAATTTAGTATAACTATAATCAACTTATAAAACCAGTGCGTATTAAAGGATACCAGAACCAGTGCGTTGATTTATGGTACAAGAACAGAAAACCACTGTTCGGTAGGGCCTGGAACGAAAGTGGTGTAGTGCAGTGCATCTTCCCATACAACAGCCATGAACTTACTGGTGCTCGCGATATTGGAGGTGCTATTCAAATTTTCACATAGGAAGGGAACATTGACTCAAACAAATGTGAGTACAAATGGACTGCTTACAATCCCACACTTTGTTCACCTGCTCAATGTAAGTAGCCGTTTCTTTCATGGAGTCACTTTTCAGCTTCCCATCAAGAGAACACATGAACTTTGCTACCATATCCGACATTGTCTGAAATTTGTCAATCATCCCAAAAGAATAATTTATCAGTTGTTACCTCAGCAGCTTTGGTCACGTTCATGGCAGAGAATGAAGTGAGCGAAAGATGATCTGGGCAGAGCATGGTCTGCCGAAACACGTTGCCAGCTTCCATCTTCAACATTTCATGGTGCTCATTCTTCTTCAGCTGGAAGAGAGTTAACATCATGGACAAGGCGCACGTGGTTCCACAACAGCCACTTCCCTCGCCGTCGCATCTGCCGTTTTGCCTCCTCCCCATCATGTGAATTGGATAAAGCGTTGCGGCAGACCTGCGTTTGCCTATGAGATTGCACTGAGAGATAGCAGCTTTGGCTGGAACCTTGAGCAACTGCGATGGGTCAAAAAAGACCCAGATGGGAGTCCCAAACACCGGGTGGTCCATCCGGTAGGGAAAGTTTCCCACCTCCGCCTTCTGGCTGCAGAGCATCTCTGTCATTCGCATGTTCGAATTCGCCCCATCCGAGATTATGCTCACCACCTGCCACCTCATTCTCTTTCTAATTACGCATACTTATTTGTGCAGCAACCTCAATTTCGTGCATGCTGAGCTTGCGAATGGCAGTCGATATCATGGAGTTGAACTGACCGCCACCCGTTCTGGTTGATGGGCAGGCCCCAATTAGGCCCTGGAAGCCGACATCCACTCCCGTCAGCATCACCGCAATCAGCTATCAACCTGGCCATCATCAACATATGCATTCAAATTTTGAGGTAAATATCTCCGTTGCTGCTGGAACACTGGTCCCTGGGATCCCAGCTAGCTCTTCTGCTCCCTCCCAGGAAAGGATTTCCTGGTCCAGGTCTTCCAGGGAAGTGAAAACAATCACCTTCCCTGTTGATGCCTCAAATTCTTGGCAAAATAGCTTAGAACAATTGAGAATTGAGTGGGAGTATTGCTAAATGTGAGACCTTTCCTCACAGACATGCCGTCAATGAGCAGGGAGCAGATGAGTGGATGGTGTGGAGGGACAGTATCCTTGAAGCGCTTCACCAGCTCAGCCAGCATCTTGTCATTTATGCCTCCCTAAACAATTTTTTTGCCCTCGATAGAGCAAAAAGCCAAATGGCACCGTATAGCCCCGTAGCTCAGCTGAAAAGTCGCGGAGGGTGTTGCGGCTGGGGAGTATGACCACTCGGCGAATGTCCTCGTATGTAGCGCTGCTCTTGTTGAGAAGGGAGAGAGCAAGGCGCAGGGCTATTGGGTGCCACCTCCTCCCCTGCGGCTGCTTTACTCGCGCTGCCCGTACTTGCTCCTCAATTACCTTTTCAATGCCACATAAATGAGGAAGCAAAATTCTGGCTACCTGAAGAAAGCAGGCCAGTATCGGTGAAAGCTTTGACCCACTTCCTCCAGGAGTCGCTGCGTTTGCTACGATTGAAGCTGTGGAATGCTAAGCAAACTTTATCATCTACTGGGACACTCTGCTCCTTGATCAGCTTCTTGAGTTGGAGGCGAAGCTGGCGCTGCGTAGTTCGGTACTGATCAAGCTGGCGCATGAGGCTGTTGATGCGTCGCACCAGGTTGGCTCGATCCAGATTCCCTGCCCCCTCTTCATCCTCCTCCTTGATGCGATAGGCATTGGAGCGGAGTTTTTGGCACTCTTTGCACATCTCCTTTGCTTGCCCCTTCACCATCTGCGGAATTAAGCTTGCACAAGCCTTTGCCCTCAAAATTAATTTAGCATTCCCAGAGTGCCATTTGCCATTTGTGCAGAGTACCTGAGGACTAGGCCATTGAGGATGGAGCTGTCCTTTTCCGTGCCTGGGCCGCGGCTGATTGTTCCTGGGGCATTAGGGCGACTGAGGTCATAGGCACCAGATAGGGCCAGCCGGACCAACCCCGCCCCCCCCCCCCCCCCCCCCCCCCCCCCCCCCCCCCTCCCCCACCAAACAACACACACACCACACGCCAATCAGATTCCAGCTTCTGGGCGAGGGCGGGAAGAGTTTGGATGGTGAGAAGAGGATGGAGGTCCTGAAGGGCGTCGGTGGTGCTGCTGATGCCGTAGCAGACGATGTGAATGCTCCCGTCCGCTCGCACAATGATGTTCACGGGTACCATCAGCCCCACCTCCCAGCCTTCCCAGATGAAGCGCCTCAGTCTCACCCGTTGCTTTTCGCCTCCAACTTGCCTTTTCTCATACCTCCTTTTTGCAAGCAAGAATAAACTTTGTTCTGATGGCCCAGCCTTTCGGCAGCTCTGTTCTTAGCTCTGGCGACTTGATTGAGGTTGGCGGAAGCTGAAGCTGGCTGGGAAGAGGATGCCCCGTCAGGTTCGTTCAGCCTCTTCGACTGCATCCGATAGAGGCGGTTCAACTTCCGGCGGTTCCAGGCAGTCGGGGCATGTCCAGCTCTTCAGCTGGCCCTTCTTGCGCATGTACTCGAAGGCTTCCGGTGCTACGCCAGTGCAGATGGCGTGATACAGGCGGCCGCATCCTGGCCGGATGCTGCACAGCAGGCCGGGGGTCCTTGCTTCTCACAACTACAGCTTCGCCACAGTCTTCACACAAATCATCCCCTTCCATTCTTGCTGCTTAGACGCAGCAATGTTTGGCAAACTCATTCGCCTTGCCTTTCCCAGCCCAGCAAAGTGCGCAGTTTTATGTTCAGGAGCCTTTCCGCACATTTAAATCTTTTCCACCATCGAGGTGAAAGTAGGCGGCCATTATTAATCGAGGTAAAGGGTTTAATTGCAATGACGGGACTAAGAAATGCGAAACTCTTACATGCTTTTTTATGCCCATTGCTTCAATAGGGCCTACTCAAACCTGTGATGTTTTAAAATGGCTGAGTCGACAGTGCCCGCGCTTCAAACTGGCTCATTACACAGATAGAAGAAGCAAACTTCTGCATTTTATTAACTGAAAGTATTGTTTTCAAGTACTAACCAGGCCCGATGACGCATAACTTCGCATATCAGACGGCCGCACAGACCACTCGGCCACTCACCCGGAACAAAAATTTAAATGCACCCTCAATCTTTTCCTTCAAAAGACTCACCAAAAAGTCATTGCGGAACACAAATGATTTAAAAAAAAAAGCATAACATTTGGTGCTAGTGGGGCTGAGATATGGCCATTTTAATGAGGCCAGTTTGCGATTTTTGAAAAGGTCAAATCCGGGCCTCCTCCCCAGCTATCCCGGAGTTGAGCCTCCATGTTAAAGATACTGGTATCATCCTCCATGGTAGACCACACATCTAAACAGACTATATGTTAGACATAATGCTAAGATAAATATCTGACAGTAGACCACATACCGTGGGGTGGGTGATTTATTCGTACCCCAAATACAATCAACTATAACTCCAGAGATACTCAATACTTTAACTACAGATACTTTAACATACGTTGCCCCTTAATGTCCGTTACATTGTGCTAAATTTTTGTGGCAAACGAATTATTTGTTGCGGACTTATGACAAGTTTTCTAACTTGAGTCATACAGTTGCACATCATTGCCCTAAATCACAAAATTTGGCTTAAAATTAAGGCTTTTTTTTGACCGCGGAGCGGCCCGAAGGGCCGCTCCGCGGTCTATAGAGGTTACTCAACTTTTGTCCTCATATATATTTGTATATATATATATATATATGTAATGCTATTTTAGGAAGATCTGGAGGGGTAGACCCGGAATTTGAGCATTTGAAACATTACTTTTTTGGGTAGAAAGGTTGAAAAATGGGGTATGCTGTAAAATGCTCAATTCTCAACGGATTTTGACAAACTTTTTTTTTCCTGAAAGGTAAAAATATTTTAGGAAGATCTGGAGGGGCGGAACTGATCCCGGAGCATTTGAAACATTACTTTTTTGGGTAGAACTTTTGATAAATGGGGTATGTTGAGAAATGGCGAATTCTCAACGGATTTGGACAAACTTTTTTTTTGCTGAAAGGTAATAACATTTTAGGAAGATCTGGAGGGGTGGAACTGGTCCCGGAGCATTTGAAACATGACTTTTTTGGGTAGGAAGTTTGAAAAATGGGCTATGTTGAAAAATGGCGAATTCTCAACGGATTTGGACAAACTTTTTTTTGCTGAAAGGTAATAACATTTAAGGAAGATCTGGAGGGGTGGAACTGGTCCCGGAGCATAGGAAACATAACTTTTTTGGGTAGAAATTTTGAAAAATGGGGTCGGTTGAGAAATGGCGAATTCTCAATGGATTTGGACAAACTTTTTTTTTGCTTAAAGGTAATTAAATTTCAAGAATATCTGGAGGGGTGGAACTGGTCCCGAAGCATTTAAAACATTACTTTTCTGGGTAGAAAGTTAGAAAATTGCAATATGCGGTTTTTGCACTGTAGTACCTGAAGTCTTAAGAATTGCACAGAAGAGTTGCTTTTTTTGTTCACTAGTCTTATATTTCGATTCTAAATATGTGCTTACTTTTGAAATTGGTTGAGAAACCACAGGCTAGATTTTTGAGTTGCAAAGTATCATATAAAGGATGCGCTCCGCGGTCACCTATTGCGCTTTGCGCCATATACTTGTTATTCTATCCAAAGTGTAAGCACAGTAGTGAAATGATCACAAAAATTCTAAACGTTTCGACGTTTTATCTTCTTCATCAGTAAAATTAGAATTCTGTTATTTGTAATAAAAGAGAAAAACTGCTACTTATGAGAAACAAATAACAACAACTGTGATTTTGGCAAATTATATGATGTTGATTGTATTTGGGGTACGAATAAATCACCCACCCCACGGTACCAAAACGGCACACACGAATGGCATAAAGTAACTTGTGCAGTAAACTAGTAATTAGTTATTATATGTAACAATTGTGGTCAGTCGAAGCCGTTTCGCACTCTTCCACCAACACCTAGTGAACATTTGGAGAAAGAAGTACTTGATTATTATGGAATCACTGCTCGTAAACTAAACTCAGTTGCATCGTTAAGTATTCATTCTGCAGAGGAGAAAACTGTCCCATTTATTTCGGATCTTCATTATGAGTATTATTTTGAATATTCAGACACTACACCATTTGCAGCAAATAAATTTAAATTTGGGGAAATTTTAAAAGACAAATATTTCAATCTAACAACTGGCAAATATGCGTCTCTGGAAAATGAAAATTCAGAAATGCACTTCAACATTAGTCCTGCACTGATGGGTTCAATGATTTCTATATGTGTACTGTTCATGTTTGCAGTCCTTTTTACTATTCTACTAAGGTCTTGCCTAACAGTGGGGAACCAGGCTCCCTTCAGGGTACAGTCGGCATGGACTATTTTCTGATGGACATTTATTCCTTGGGCAAAGAGCCTCCGCCTATAATTTTTGATGGGGCGAGAGGGACCATGCAGTTTGGCGAGGTCACAGTGCACTTGGATGTGAAACGTCGCCCTGTGCGCTACGGAGACCAATCTCCTTCCTCAGGTTCTTCTACCCCACAGGCCCTCACGCCTTCACCTTGCAGCTCGCCTGCACGTTCAAATCCGGAGCCAACATACCCACCCTCTCCTCACCTCCTTCTTCTGCTCCACCCAACCATAGATCATACATTGCGATTTTTGAAAAAAGCCAAAACACAAAAAAAACCGAAATCTACCCCCTCCTTAAAAATCTTTATACAAGAAAAAAAAAAAATATTCTTATTTCATTCCAGGACCTTCCATGGAGAGTATCCAGGAGACAATAAAATTTTCCCTGTAGTTTTTCATGGAGCGTTTCGGGGAGCCTGAAATTATTTACTGGAGTTTATCATGTTTGACGTTTTTTATTTTTTTATTTGCTAAACTGGAAATAAAAAAAATATTAAAAAGAGTTATAAAATTTATTTGGATGCAATAAAATTTAGTTTTGAAGCGTAATATTGCTTTTTATGCTTTGTTTTATGTGGGTGATTACTTTGCACATGTTTGTTAAGTGTATTTTGTGTTTTTGGTGGAACTGTGACAACTGCGTTTTTGCCAAAATGGAATTGTCGCACATCCAAAGCACCCAGACCGAATTCCATGATGCACAGGACTACAAATGCATTTGTACAGTGTATTCTTGGATTTTTCAATGTAAAATCAGCAAGGAACAGTCATGGAAACTTTTGGGGTCATGGAATCAAGGGGTTGGCTGTCTCATGGAACTGTGACAACTGCGTTTTTGCCAAAATGGAATTGTTGTGCTTCCACCTCACCCAGACCGAATTCCATGCTGTAGTGCTGTAAAAGTGTTTGTACATTGTATTTACACATGGAAAAAGCAAAAAAATGGAAAACTATGTCATATTTTTATACTGCCATGCTTGGAAGTACTTTGCTGCTAATTTAAGACATGCAAATGGCCCCTGTTATTATCCTTGGAGGGATATTGCAAGTACTAACCATGCCCGATGACGCATAACTTCGCATATCGGACGGCCGCCTAGACCACTCAGCCACTCACCCGGGACGGAACAAAAGTTTAAATGCCCACCCAATTTTTTGCCTTTTTATAAATAGTGGAAATATCTGGTACCATCGGCAAGCCAAATGTTCTATAGGCATAGTTGGCTTCCATCCATCCAATCTCCAAGGTAAAGCAACGTTGTGCCTGGTTAGCACTTGTCTAGCAGACCTTGGCCGTGCTGTGTCAATAGGCGGGAGAAGCTTCCTATGCTATAACCATGGACGATGAGTGCCAGCTTTGGTAGAGTGAATGCTCAACTGAGCCAGTTTGAAACTTTGAAAATCTGGTTAGATCATCAGTTGGCTGAATGTATTGATTTTCATTCTCGCATGATGTAAATAGTAGACTGGATGCATGCAATTGGGAGGAAATCAATTGAAAAATGAAAAGCGGAAATCAGGTGGAAGAACAGCTGGGGCTATTTGAAGCATTCAATAGATCTTGGCGAAGCAAATGAGCTCCATTGCCCGGTTTTGCTTGAAATTAGATGATTATTGGGCCTACTCACCCTTGTCAAGTTTCAAAATGGCTCAGTGGACAGCAACCGCGTTTCAAATTGGCTTCATTTGGCTTCAAATTCTCTCCACAAAGCTTTCCCTCCATGTAATAACTGATCAATACACCTCCATGGGGGAGGCCTTTGAAACATTAGGCTTCCATGTCAGTATTACTCCTCCCAGCAAAACTCTAAGTACATTTTCAGAAATCCATTGTATTTCGCAGCTGATTCACACAGAACTCTAAGTACATTTTTAGAAATCCATTGTATTTTGCAGCTGATTCACACAGAACTCTAAGTACATTTTTAGAAATCCATTGTATTTCGCAGCTGATTCACACAGAACTCTAAGTACATTTTCAGAAATCCATTGTATTTCGCAGCTGATTCACACAGAACTCTAAATACATTTTCAGAAATCCATTGTATTTCGCAGCTGATTCACACAGAAAGAGGCACAGAAGGGCAAAGAAGGGGCCATAACGATCACAAAAGCAGACCCAGAGCTCAAGGTTATATTCTTACAATCACTTTCACACGCCTTCTTGGCATCAGGGGACAGCCGAGAATGCTTCAGATGTAGCCTACACCTCTCAGAACTCAAGCAAATGCCTGTTCAAAATTTCTCAAACTTGAAAAAAAATACCGCTTATACCTGAAATTTCAAAAACAAAAAAATAAGGTAAAATAAAATAAAAAAGTCAGAAATTATTTCCGTCCGGGGAGAAATTCGACAAAATTTCAGGTTAGACGATTTGTCGTAGACAATGTATGCCATAGATCTATTTTGCGCTCACCAACAGTCCGGTTTCCGGAGCTTCCAGCCTCTCCTATTGAGCCTTCAGCTCTCAGACGGTCAGCTTTGCATAGGCCTCCTCCTTACTATCCGTCCCCGTCACTGCCGCAGCCGGCGGACCGGTTCGCGTCTCCCTCGCCCAGCACACCAAACCCATCGCCATCTCACCCAGGCACGGCCCCATCTCCTTCCCGCCCTCTTTCTACCTTTGGCCTTTCTTTCTCCTCTGCCTCACGCACCAACCTTGAGCAATCTAGCTCAGGTCTAGGAGCTGTCTATCGCCCACAGCAACTGGAGGAGCCTGTTGCTATCCCTTACACACCTGGCCAATCTGCTGTGCCTGGCGGGGTACATATTGGCATGCTTGGAGGCCAGTCAGCCGCCAACAATGTTTCGCCCTTGGTTCCAAGCTTTTGGGAAGCAGGTAATGGCCAATCTGGTTCATATTTGGCGGCCCAGGGCCCCTGGCGCATAGTAGATGAGGAGGACACTGCTGAAACAATATCCTTCACTCAGCTGACCTGGTCCACCTCTCATTCGCCTCCACCTTCACCGCCATCATCAGTGGTGATAGACATGCCTGAGATAGACTGGCCCGACGATTCCGCTTATTCCCAATGCTCGGCTTCAGAGCAGGAAAGAGTCGATGCTTTGGCAGAGGCGATGCAGGAGGATGATTTGATGGAGGATTGCATGACGGATGTGGGCTTGGACTTATTCATTTATGCTGCTGAAAACATTAATCTTCCCCCTTTTTCACACCGCTACGGCCCTGTCCTCTGCCCTCAGGCCCATGGCAAATCCCTTCACATCTCACCTTTATCTGAGCCTATCGATTCTTGTTCTTGCTCCACAGTTTCATCGCTCATCATCGCCGACTCTTCTGAGGCAGCTGTTTTCTATTCACCTTCCTCCGAGGCCTCCATCTTTCTTCCTGACACACTCACTTTGGCTGACGCCCATGGTTCTTATATTGCAGAATTTCTCAATACCACTTCCTCTCCGCAAATGATTCCAGCACAGGCCATTATTGGACAAGGCTCTTTGATGGAAGGTACTCCATTCATTCCCCTTGACAAATCGCTCTTGTTAGGCGAAGCGTCCCATGTCACATCTTCTAGTTCCGACCAGGCCTTTCCCTCACCCTGTCATGATTGTCACATGCACAAGGTCAATTTATCACATTTTTCCAAACGACACCGCAAGGAAGCTCAGGCCTTACTTTGCAAATACCGGTCTGTTTTTACAACTGATAAGAAAGACGTAGGCCATTGCGATTGGTTTCGCTTTTGCATGCGTTCCTACCTCCGTTCTATTCCCTGCAAAACTCAAACTTTCTCTGAGTTAGAGACCGCTATTTTGCGCCAGAAAATCTCAGAACTAGAGGCTCAGGACGTTGTGAAAAAGAAGCTTTCCAGCTATAATAGCAAGGTCGTTCTCGTTCCTAAGTGCACCAGTGCAGGTGCAGATCTGTTGAATCCAGATAATTGGCGCTTCTGCCTAAATCTGATCCCTGTCAATTGCAGTATAGTACCCTCTGAATACCAGAATTGGAATGCTATGAAAATCAAGGATGCTCTGGAAATCTTTCTGGTTCTTCCTTCATTTCCATTCTTGATGCCTGCAATGCCTTTTTCACGCTCAAATTGGAAGAGGACAGCCAAGATTTATTTGGCTTCCGTGCACTAGGCGATTCTTACGTTTTCACACGGGTACCTCAAGGTCTTCGCTATGCCAGTCATTTCTGGCAGTATGCCATTGATACTATCATGGCTGAATATTGCTCCAAATTTTTCTTGTCTTACGCCGACGACATGGCCATTTATACTAGCGCACCAGAGCAGGCTTCTTCCCCTTTTGCTCTTCACCTCAGTCAGCTAGAATTGGTTTTCCAATGGCTCCAGGAATCAGGCGTTAAGATTTCCGCTGCTAAAGCTCAAATAGCCCAGTCCAAGGTTTCTTGGCTAGGCTTCCAGGTCTCTGGCACTTCGGGTGTCTCTCCCGACCCCGAACGTTTGGCTATTCTGGCGGCCGCTTCGCCTCCAACAGATGCCAAATTGCTCAAAACCTTCTTGTCCTCCGTTCAATATTGGATGTGCCACTTGCCTAAATATTATCATGTGGCCAGCCCTTTATATGATCTATTGAAAGCCAAGGTTCCTTGGCAATGGGGCCCTGTCCAACAGGAGGCCTTTGATTCCATATGCTCTCTTATCGGCAATGCCGCCCAATTGCTCTTTCCCAGAGATGATGTTCCCTTTCGCGTTCGATGCGATGCTAGCTGGGAGGCTTGTGGCTATATGATCACTCAGACGCAGACAGATGGACTTGAGCGACCACTGGCTTTTGGAGCTCATAAATTCACAGAGTCCGAAACTAAAATGCCCATTTTTGACAAAGAATGCTTTGCCATCGTTTTTGCATTCCTGCAAAATCATAAGTGGCTGCACTATCCTAAGGGCGGGTCCACCGTTGTCTTTACCGATCACAAAAGCCATGAACATTTGTTCACTTGCAAGAGCAGCAGTTCTCGTATCGCTCGTTGGCGCTCCAGATTGAGTGCCTACGACATGACTATTCAATACGTCAAGGGCACTTCTCCCGCCCATCGCCTACCTGACTTCCTTTCTCGTCTTTGGAGCACGCCTCAACCGGGCAAAAAGACTAGAGATCTTTTGGAAGCAGAGGACGCCAAATTGCGGGAAAGCCTCCAACAACAGGGCCTTCACCCTTTGCAAAATTTGGGCTCTGCCAAAGAAATAGTCACTTCTATTCCTGTCTTAGCCCCTCTCGCCTCTCGTTATCACGGCCTCCGGGTGGGCTGTCTCGTCGCCGAAACGTCATCCACTGACACAGATGATTTGCCTACTGGCAAAGAAACTCAGACTGAGGGCCCATTGGCGTCTTTGACAGCGATAATTCAGCGTTGCGACCCAGGTATTGATCGTCGGGTACGAGAAATGCTTCAAGGCGGTGAATTATTGACCAGGCATATGAATAGAGGCTTCCGATTGAGCACAGACGGTGTCCTTCTCAAAGTCCTCCATCTCCAAATGGTTCCCGTCTGTCCTTCCCAACTCCAACTCCGCCTCCTTCATGAGACTCATGACAATCCCTGGACGGGAATGCATCAATCTGCTCAGAAGATGCTCTCTCATCTTTCTATGTACACCTGGTGGGAAGGAGTAGGCAAAGATGTGATGGACTATGTTAGGGCTTGTGCCGTGTGCGCTGGCACCAAAAACGCTCCTCGTATCGTCACCCCACTTCTCATCCCTCTTCCATGGCCTAAGGATGTTTTTCAACACATCCAATGTGATGTTATTGGTCCATTTGAGCAAACTTCCAGTGGAAATGTTGCAAAATTGCTCGTCGTCTGTGTTCGTTCTCGTTTTCCCATCTCGCTACCCCTTCGCAACACAACTTCCGATCACATTGCGGAAATGCTCATTGACTTTGTCTTCGCCATTTTTGGCGTTCCACAGACCATAGGAGCAGATGCTGGAAGTTACTTCACTTCGCACACCTTTGCTCAAATCATGAGTATGATGGGCGCAACTGTGCGTACTTCTAGTCCTCGCAATCAGAAATCCAATGGCCGTTGCGAGGCCGTGGCTAAGAAGCTCATTACTATTGAACGAAACAAATGGCTGGCTACTCAAATGGCCAATCAATGCCAGGATCTCATTCAATCATCCTGGATCGAACCTGATCGGTTCATCAATTTGGCTTTAATGCCCTATCGTGCAGCTGGCCATCGCAGCCTAGGTGTCTCGCCTTATTTCTGTCTTTTCAAGACAGACATGCGCATGCCTTCACAGGCCATATTGGAGCTAGGTCTTAGCTATTCTGAAAAAGATAGCACTCCACAAATGATGGTGGAACGACTGATCCGGGCAGAAAAGCTCATGCGGCAAATGACCGAAATAGCCTTTCACAACACTAGGCAGCAGTGGACCTCCAAAATGTACCTGCCCAAAGACCTGACGGAAGGTGCTTTGGTACGAGTGAGGCGCGAGGGCAGCCATATCCATAAGAAGGACCCATTCCGCTGGTGGGGCCCCTTCCGCGTCATCTCCATGCTCCCCGCCACCAACCACGTCCTTCTCCGTCACATTCTCTTCCCCGATCAACCAGATTTCGAGGTCCACATCTCCACTGTGAAGGTCACCCATGAACTTGTTCCTTTGCCTTGGAACCCCATGAGTTCACCTATTCATTGGTGGGATCCCATTGGCGACCCCCTCCAACCTGACCCTCCAGATCAGTCTCCAAACCGCCGTTCAGGTCGGCTACAGGCTGTTGCTGCTCGCCGCAATGCTCAGTACTATCTTTTCTATCGCAAAGTTCTCTACAAAGACCCCGTGGACAGATGGGACGAGGTCATTGCTGATGCCAAACAGCAGGCCGCTCGTTTTCGCCTTCAAAGCGGCCTAGATGCTCATGAAACCCTATCGACACCTGATTCTTAGCTCCTTCTCGTCCTTTCATTCTTATAGGCTACTTCTGCCTTCGCAGAGTCTTATGAAAGGAGGGCATGATTGGGCTGATGAATGAAAGGGACTAAAATCTATCGACATATATCGCACAAAAATGAAATAGCAGGAGCTTCATCGAGTGGAGCGAAGAGCGGGACGAAGAAGAAGGAGTGAGCGGCAGCGAGTGAAGGAAGAGCCGTGGATGCGACGCCGCGCAACTTCCTGCCCCCTCTCCCTTGCCCAATTACCGCCCCTTTTGCTTTTTCCCCACATTCAAACATATCTTTGCTTTTTCTAAAGTGACGATATTATTCGCAAAATATTTTTGATGTTTTGAGATTTAGTTATCGCTCTTAGTTTCTATGCTTACAATTTGCAAAATTGTTTGATTCATGATGAACTATCGATCGCGACAATATAGATCTTGTGAATTATTGATCAAATGAGAAATTTTTAGAATGTTCACATTATTGCTCAATTTGTTCATAGCATTTTTAGCCCATTTATAGTCATTCTGGTTATTTAGAGGCCCAATTTCAGCAACTTTTAAGCTACATTTTTAGCATTTGTCACATATTGTGAGCTTTTACTGAAAGGAGGGCATGTATGTAGATGGCTCTTGGGCAAGCCAAAATATGAAAACAAATGCTGCAGTAGAGCGCAATTTAGCAGGCCTGGAGGCGCCCAGCCCCAGTGCTTCAGTAGAAGGCAATTGCTAGGCTCTGCCCATGAATAAGGCTTACTTTTGTATGTCATTTGCCAGATGCTGACCAAATATTATCCTATCTTGGCTCCTCTACAATCCAAAGCATATAACTAACCAAATCCCAAAACATCAACCTGGCCACAGTTGATCTGGTACAAGCAAAAAGCAAATGGTTAACCCCATCAACTTCGACCGGTTGGGGATCAGTATCGATCCGCTTCACAAAATCAAAGCAAAACGAAACGAAATATTTTCCGCGAAGTGCCTCCTACAGCCCGACCTAGACTCAATATTAGAGTGAGCAGCAGGCATTTCCTCCTACATTTTTTTCAATATTCAATGAATCCCTAATAAATTCTGCTGTATATATAGGTAAACAAGGTATTCTCGGCGGTTGCCAAGATGTGCGGCCTCACCCCAAGACACCACCTAGATGAAAATGCCAAAATTCATCAGATTTCAATGAAAAACTTAATTATGCATGTTCCAATTTTTGAAACATCAAGATTTTGGGTTTTTGTCTATAAATCGAGAAATACAAAAAATTTCCTAAATTCCTTTTGTCAGCTTCAAGATATTTTTTTCACGGATGTACATACCAAAAATCAGCTAGTTTCATCGAAAAACCATGGACTTATGCATGTTCAAATTTTTGAAACATCAATATTTTGGGTTTTTGACTATAAATCAATAAATAAAAAATACTTCGAAATTTCCTTTTGCCAGCTTCAAGATATTACTTTGACGGATGTACCCGCCAAAAATCAGCTGATTTTATTGAAAACCGAGCGATCAATGATTTTTGGTACTTTGAAACATCAAAATTTTGGGTTTTGGGGCGAAAAACGCAAAATTACATCAAGCACAAAAAAATGGCCTGGAGACAATGGAGGAAAGGTACAAAATTTGGCTTTTCATTGGATTTTGTCTCATGTAAAAATCTGGACCTCGAAAAATTTTGTAGCATTTGCATTGGCATGGACTCCCAGTTTTTTAAGAATTATTAGCACTTCATTGGATTTTTGTACGTTTCCACTCAAAATTTCAAAAAAAAAATCCAAATGTCCAAATTTTTTGGAAATTACATATTTTCCAACAAGCGCAACTTCCTGCATCCTGTGCCAGATGCCTCCTGCTGTACATTGGGCAACCCTCGGAGTCCCAGGGAAGTATTTAAATTGATGATCATCGACCCTTTTTCTTAGATTGCGTTTTCACCTATGATTTCACCT
>JASANA010008759.1:0-25560 GCA_030248095.1 Ptycholaimellus sp. GST1_10
TGCGCGGCCGAAGGCCGCCTGCCGCGGAGGGCAGGGCAGTCAGAGCTCTGGAGGCCGGAGGGCATGGGTGCGGAGGCTCCGGAGCGTAGCCAAGCATGCGAAGCATGCTAGGCAAAGCGTAGGGGCCGTAGCACCCGTGCCCGTAGGCCGGAGGACTCTGACGCCCGGCCCGACGCGGCGGGCGGCCAAGGCCAGCTTAAGCAGTTACCCCATTTTTGCGTCCGTCTTTCCGCATATATATATATATATATATGTCATTCCGAGGGCGGGCCTCCGCGGTTTTTCAACGAAATTGGCTGATTTTTTGCATGAAAGTCCGCCTGGGTGGTATCTCCAGGCCATTTTTTGCGCTTGACGTAATTTTTCAATTTTCGCCCAAAACTCAATTTTTTGATGTTTCAAAGTACGAAAATTCATAAATCACTGGTTTTTCAACGAAATTGGCTGATTTTTTGCATGAAAGTCCGCCTGGGTGATATCTTTAGGCCATTTTTTGGGCTTGATGTAATTTTTCGATTTTTGCCCAAAACTCAATTTTTTGATGTTTCAAAGTACGATAATTCATAAATCACTGGTTTTTCAACGAAATTGGCTGGTTTTTGGCAGGTACGTCCGTCGAGGTGCTATCTTGCAGCTGGCAAAAGGAATTTCCGAAATATTTCTTATTTCTCAGTTTATGGCCAAAAACCTAAATTCTTGATGTTTCAAAAATTTGAACATCCATAAATCGATGGTTTTTTAATGAAATCAGTTGAATTTTGGCATGTACGTCTCTAATGGTGATATATTGTAGTTGATAATAGAATTTTTTGACACATTTATTATTTCTTGATTTATAGTCAAAAACCTAAAATCTTGATGTTTCAAAAATTCGAACATCCATAAATTACTGATTTTTCAATAAACTCAGCTTAGATTTGGCAGATACGTTTGCTGCGGCAGTATCTTATTAAAGCAGTTAAAAGGAATTGCTTAGCTTATTATCTGGAACAAAGGCCGCGCATCTTGGCAACAGCCGAGAATACCTTGTTTACTAGGAAATGCACCCAAATTGACCTCATTTTTGAATTTTCCATAAAGTTTGCAATCTTTTGATACCCGTTTCATATGCAACAGAAGAAGCAATAATGAACTACAGCCTTGCAAATTCGGTCACCTCAAAAAATGTCCTATGTTATAACATAGGAGGCATTGGCTATGGTAAAATTTTTCCACCAAAAAACTTCCTACTCATCAAAAAATCAATATAATCCAAATTCCTTTTCAGGGTTGCTTAATCTAATCCTTAGGCACATTTGGGTGCAAAAATATTATGGGTTGCGTCTGTATTTTTTCAGAATAGGGCCCAAATTTGACAGTGATGCCGGGTTTGGCCCTATGTTATAACATAGGTAAAAATTGGCCAAAAAATTTTTTAACTTGAAATTTCATTCTAATGCCCGAAATTCAAAGACCCGACTCAGATTGACTCAAAAATGTTATATTTGTAGCCACTGTTTTGAAAACTGAGACTTTTAACTGTCTTATTTTATGCTTATTTTAGGCTGAAATTTGGTAAATTTTGGCATCCATTTCTTTTGCCTTAAAGATAAAATTTAAGCCAGGAATGATATTTTTAGGTCAATCTGAGTCGGGTCTTTGAATTTCGGGCATTAGAATGAAATTTCAAGTTAAAAAATTTTTTGGCCAATTTTTACCTATGTTATAACATAGGACCAAACCCGGCATCACTGTCAAATTTGGGCCCTATTCTGAAAAAATACAGACGCAACCCATAATATTTTTGCACCCAAATGTGCCTAAGGATTAGATTAAGCAACCCTGAAAAGGAATTTGGATTATATTGATTTTTGGCGCGGCCGAAGGCCGCCTGCCGCGGAGGGCAGGGCAGTCAGAGCTCTGGAGGCCATAGGGCATGGGTGCGGAGGCCCCGGAGCGTAGCCTAGCATGCGAAGCATGCTAGGCGAAGCGTAGGGGCCGTAGCACCCGTGCCCGGAGGCCGCAGGAGCTCTGGCGCCCTGCCCGGAGCGGCGGGCGGCCAAGGCCCGCTTAAGCTGTTACCCTATTTTTCGTCCGTCATTCCGCTTTTTTTTTTTTTTTTTTTTTTTTTTTTTTTTTTTTTTTTTTTTATATATATATATATATATATATATATATATATATATATGTGTGTGAAAGAACACTACTCCGCGGTTTCTCAACGAAATTAGCTGATTTTTTGCATGAATGTCCGTCTGGGTGGTGGCTCGGGGCGTTTTTTTGGGATCGGCGCCAAAATGATTCGTTCTGGATTTATGGGCAAAAAACCTCGAAATTAGAGGCCCTAAAATTCGAAAACATTTCGTATTTGCAGCGTTTTAAAGTTTATTATAATTTTTTGGCCAATTTTTACCTATGTTATAACATAGGGCCAAACCCGGCATCACTGTCAAATTTGGGCCCTATTCTGAAAAAATACAGACGCAACCCATAATATTTTTGCACCCAAATGTGCCTAAGGATTAGATTAAGCAACCCTGAAAAGGAATTTGGATTATATTGATTTTTGGATGAGTAGGAAGTTTTTTGGTGGAAAAATTTTACCATAGCCAATGCCTCCTATGTTATAACATAGGACATTTTTTGAGGTGACCGAATTTGCAAGGCTGTAGTTCATTATTGCTTCTTCTGTTGCATATGAAACGGGTATCAAAAGATTGCAAATTTTATGGAAAATTCAAAAATGAGGTCATTTTGGGTGCATTTCTTAGTAAAAAAATTGAGAAAATCGCCAAAAACTTCATTTTTGACTATGTTCAGTTTTATCAAATTTGGGCATATTTGGGCTTATTTCTGGCCACAGGTCAGTTTCTGCAAATATTTTTGGACAGAATCAGCTTTGCCTAACCCTAAGCTTTCAAATGATATGCATAAGTCTGGGACAACACCTTTTTACTTGGATCTAGGAGCCAAAATTAGTCGGTAATCTCCATTTGCTAAAAATTGCCCTATTTTTTGGAGTGACTTTACGTTTTTGGTCATATCTCAGGCTAGGAATCATATTTTTGAAAAATTCCAACGGGAGAGAGATTGCAAAGACTTGCTCTACAATCCTGTTCATACAGTTCGTTAACTCAAAAATTTCACTTTTCCAGCCCTTCCACAGGATATCTAAGAACTTATGTAAAACGTCTCTTAAGACAGTATTCGGTATAGAATTGAAAGCCCTTCAAAATAACCTCATTTCTTCTGTTTCGTTGCGTCTGCCCCTCTTTTAATTGATATGGAAACGAAACCATTTAAAAAATAGATTAAACTTAGCGACAAAAGTGCAAAAAAAACTTAGGAATCATTAAAACAGATTATTATATTCAGAAAGCAATAATATTCAGAAAGCAATAATATTCAGAAAGCAATAATATTCAGAAAGCAATAATATTCAGAAAGCAATAATATTCACTGATAGCAATAATATTCATTGAAAGCAATAATGACAAATGACAGCACTTGGATTCGATACCTCATGAACATAAACATCTCCTGGATCAAATATGACATTTACAACTATAAAAGGAAAAAGAAAGCAAAAAACCCCTTGCATCGTTTCCAGCCAAAGACAGCAATACTGCACAACAACTTGTCTAAACTTGCCAGCCACGCAAACCTCAAATCATTGAAAGCTAAAAAAGAACACCAATCCATAAAAACGCCAATATTCGACATGCCAATTTATCAAAATACCTTGAAACAAAAAAGAAAAGATCAAACCAATCAAAAGAAGAACATAGCCACCTTGCAGAAACTGAACATCAATGCCCCTCCATTTGTCCCTGGAAAATCACAATGCAAAATCACTGAACAGCATGACGAGGAAGAGGTCCCCAATCTACTAGTGCTAAACATGTGTAACATGGGCCTCGATGTCAAGAGAATAAGGAACTTTATAACAGATGTGAAAATAATGGCAGTCATTGTTAAGTATATGAGATCTGACATGCGCTTAGTAGAAGCAATCCTTGAAAACCCCAGCCTATATACACTGCAATTCCAAAAGATACTGACAGAGACTTCAGGCACCGACACAAGCCAGCTATCTTTATTCATTTTCAGTAAGGGTGAGAAAGACACAAAGGAAGCCTTTGCCGCATCAGTTAGCAAGAAATTATTCATTCTTTATAACCACACTTGCTATGAAACTCCTTTGCTAATGAAGGTGGTGTCTTTTCCATGGGCTGCAATAAACAATTTTGGTAAAATGCAATAATCAACTGGAAGCAAAAATCATCACCTAATGCAATAGGCAACAAAAACAAAACAGGACTCATTACTTTAATTTTAATCTTAATAGGACATCTTATTTTTTATATGTGTATTATTTAGTGTATTTTGGGTACTTTGTACCATACGTCTCTTGATGGGACATGTGTTAGAAAATTAAATAAAATAAAAAAAAAATAAAAAATAAAAAAAAATAAAAGCTAATGCAATACAAAATTCGCGTTAAGTTACATGGGAATGAAAATTTTGTTCAAACGAGTTGCATTATCGCATTAATTCCAAGGGCCTTTCATATTTTCTGGATGCATTTCGTTAGTTGTTCCGTCAATTTCCTTGAATCAATAATTAAGTTTAATTTGATCGTTTATTTTTTGTGCCTAATGTGAATTTGAATGAATATTGAAGATGAGAATGAGTGCGTGACGGGTACTCACGAGTGTTCCCTGCAAGCGCGCTGCGAGAACCTGGCAGGCAGCTACCTCTGCTCCTGCAAGGACGGCTACGCTGGCAATGGCTTCCACTGCTCACCTTCACCAGGCTCTGCCTACATTCACTCTCTTCTCCTTCTTCTTCTACGCCTTACAATCTAACCCTCACTCATAGTTACCTGCTAGCTCATATCCCTCGGCCTGCTTTTTGGCAATCAGAAATTGCAAAAACAAAATATAGAGGGTTAAATTTTGCAGATGTATGCTACGAAGCCTTTGACGCTGAGTATCGCAAATCTTGCAAAAAAGGTGACTGGAGACAAAAGTTAGCGCTTTGACACGTCCATTGATAAAATCATCGAGAAAGAATGATTAATAAAACTAATTAATCTATTATGAGACATGGATCCTTATACTTGACAAAATTCAACCAGTGATGGCGACAAATAAGTAGCAATACTCTGAAAAATTGAAGCTGTGGATGCACGGATGATATGAGAAGAAAAAGTGGTCTAAGATTCTACTGGGACGCGAGCGTTGGTGGTTGCCGAGCCTTCTGGTGGGACGGGTGTCGAGGGAGCGGAAGAAATTTCTTCTCCGATGTTGCCACCTGCACCAGGCTCTGTCGCCGTACTGCTGGCGACCCAAGCGCCATCGCCCATACCTGTACCCTCATTAGCTGCTTCCACAAAGCCATGGATGGCTGGAAGAAAAGGAGACTGAGTTGCAGCCACAATGTGCCTGGAGGAGCTGGACCCAGCCTATCGCGGCCAATGCGGCTCTGGTCACTGGGCCAAACGCTTCTACTTCAACCTCCACACTCGACGCTGTCGCATGTTCTGGTCCTCAGCTTGCCCTGCTTCCTCACCCAATTGAAAGAATAGAAGGTGTGTGGGGGCAGGTGGGACGGGTGCGTGGGGGCGAGGGGCGGGGTGTTTGAGGACCGGACGAGCTGCGAGCTGGTCTGCGAGGCGAGTCACCCGGCCTCCGCTATTCTTCGCCGTGAGCCGCGCAGACGGCGAAGCCATGCTCTCAGAGGACGTCGCAGAGGCCTTTACTACCTCGCCGCCTACCTGGGGCCGGTGCCTCCTTCACTACTTGCCTGCTTATCCGCAATTTTTTCTCCATCAATCACCCTCATCAATTTAAATCATCAATGCCAACAATAGTCGCAAACTCCGGTTTGAGGAATAGCCTAGAGTTTGAGGAAGGGCATGGTCATTTGCAGGGCCAGGCCAGGCGACAGAGGCTTGCGCTGCAGGATGCAGCAGTGCACAGGCAGCGTCCGGGAGCCCTTCGAATCCGCGCCCACCTACAGCCCCAGCCACCGCCAGCTGGTCACTGCTGCTTTCCTTGCAGCTTTTCATACCTAGAGAGTATCTAGACAATGGATTGGAAAGAGGTGAGTGGGTTTGAAGGGGTGGGTCAGATATCGGCAGTGCTGACGGCGGCGAGGACGGGGAGTCGGGGCCGCGGTGTGGGCGGCTACATCGATGCTCGTCTCTCGCCCAGCACCCGCTACCATGTCATAAACGCCAATGCCTCCCTTTCTCGTTCTCACCTTTACCATAGACAAGAAGGGCGATTCATTGAATAGATCATTGAATAATATCAGAATAATACTCCATGCCTTTACTACTCGCCACTTAGCCAGCTTATTTCCAGCTAGTTTGTGCAATGCTTGAGTTCGGCTTTCAAAAGAATCTTTGTCGAGCATTTGAAGACGTGGGAGTAGAATATAGCCAAGCAAGAGGAGAAAACACAAATGGTTCTATGAGAGACATGGTAGTCTATTTGAGGAGTGTACAGTCCGCCGGTACTGCTGAAGCCAGGCGTGGGGTTGATGGAGGTGTCCCTAATCGACCAGCCGCCCTCCCAGCCTCAGCGAGATGAAGCTAGCTTTCACTGAACTTGCATGCAGCCCCTGTTTCTTTTCTTTCTTCCATCCACTCTATGCATTTTTGTTCATTTTGCGAAGGCATGCCTGCTGGGAATAAATAGAGCAGTATTTGAGCCTATTCTTTTGCTTGCAGTTGAAGAAAGGCAAAAGAGCAAGCATAGATGGATGGCTGAACAGCAGGGGAGATGGAGGGTGAGAGCCTATGTGACGAGGGCAGAGAAGAAGCAAAGACGGCCACGAAGTCTGCGCACATTGAGCCGTTTTGCCAACGGCTCGGCCATTGCACTCACTTCCACCACCGCAAAACCCTCATTCAAGGTTCCCCTGTCCCACTCTTATCCAAATCTAACAAATTGACAAGCAGTGAAAGAGTATTTGGTGTTAGTTGGAGGGAGTGAATCGCGCGGCGATGTGCTACCAAGCCTTCGACCGAGCCTTGGAGGGCGTCTGTCGGGAGGGCAACTTCAGCCTCCGCTATCGTTTCAATCCTGCTGCAGGTGAAGACAGTCCTTTCTTACCGCATCCGTTGGGAGGAAAGGTGAGGGGTGTTAGGCGAATGCGTGGGCTACTGGTGGGATGGCTGCAAGAGCCAGAGCGGCAACGACTTTCCCACGCTTCAACTTTGCCACTGGTTCTGCCACAAACGCGAGCCCACGGAAGGTTCTGCTACCCTTTGTTATCTAGCTTTACATTTATTTCATTTCAACCGTGGAACATCTGGACTTTTGCCCATTTCAGCATATCACTTAGGTAGGCTGAGTATCTAATCGAATGGAGAATTCGTTCGTTTTGCCAATTGTTTGCCCTAGAGAAGTCGGAAAATACGCTTTAATCGTAGGAAGTACGTTTTTGGATTGTATTTTAATATTCAAACAAGGTATACTCGGCTATCGCCAAGATGCGCGGCCTTTAGTCCAAATAAAAACCTCAAATAACATTACTACACCACCCATATGAATCACTGCCAAAATTGAGCTGATTTTATGAAAAACTCAGGGATTTATGGATGTTCGAATTTTTGAAATATCAATATTTTAGGTTTTTGACTAAATATGAAGGGATAATAAACATTAAAAAAAATCCTTTTCTGAACTTCAATTTACCACCTTAATAGACGTACATGCCAAAATTCAACTGATTTCATTGAAAAACCATCGATTTATGGATGTTCAAATTTTTGAAACATCAAGATTTTAGGTTTTTCGTCATAAATCAGGAAATAATTAATATTTCGGAAATTCCTTTTGCCAGCTTCAATATATCACCTTGATCGACGTACCTGCCAAAATTCAGCCAATTTCATTGAAAAACCAGTGATTTATGAATTTTCGTATTTTGAAACATCAAAAAATTGAGTTTTGGGCAAAAATCGAAAAATTACGCCCATCCCAAAAAATGGCCTGGAGATACCACCCAGACGGACCTTCATGCAAAAAATCAGCCAATTTCGTTGAAAAACCGAGGAGTATGGGCCCCGGAAAGACATATATATATATATGCGGACAGACGGACGCAAAAATGGGGTAACTGCTTAAGCTGGCCTTGGCCGCCCGCCGCTTCGGGCAGGGCGCCAGAGCTCCTCCGGCCTCCGGGCACGGGTGCTACGGCCCCTATGCTTCGCCTAGCATGCTTCGCATGCTAGGCTACGCTCCGGGGCCTCCGCACCCATGCCCTCCGGCCTCCGGAGCTCTGACTGCCCTGCCCTCCGCGGCAGGCGGCCGTCGGCCGCGCAAAAAAAGTAACGAAGATGTGCTATCTACCAATGATAGGAAGGCGTTGCAGAAGGCTGTCTTGAGAGCTTCGACCCAGTGTATGCGGAATCCTGTCTGGGCGATGGCTATCGAGTCCAGCGCTGGTTTTACAATCATGCCAGGAAAATGTGCCTGGGTTCTTAGCTGCCGCTATGTTTATGCTAAACGTTTTGAGGTGCAATTCGTTCTGGTACAACGGCTGCGATTCACCACTGAAATCTCGCAACTTTTTCACTAGCCAAACCTCGTGCCGTCAACTCTGCGAAATACCCCTGCCTAGCATCACCGGTTCCGTCTCACCAAATTTGTTCTATTCACGACTTATGGGCGATATCTAGACTTGTAAATTCAATATCTAGACTTGTAAATCGAATTGGGAATTTGAAAAAGGGAACTTGTTGAGAGCGATGCCAGGAGAGATTTGACGAAAATCGGAAAAAATTATTCTGCGAAATGGACAGCAACCTACCCTCTCATCAGCGATCTTATTTCAATACTACGGTTTCTTTTTTTTCGAAATACATGGAAAAAAGCATAATATAGCCATTAAAGTATAGTCACAGTGGTAACGGGAAAAATAGGCATTAGTGATTGAAGAGTGGTAAGTGCGAAAGCTACTATTCCGGCGGTTGTGTTGGGCATAGTCGAAACGACTTTGCTGAACGGAGTATCTGCGAAGCATTCTGCCTCCGTCAGAATCTACGCTCTCGCAAAGGTCCTTTTTATCTAAAGAATCAGTTCATCAAAATCATCTCTAACTCAAAATGCCTGTCCCTAAGCCAAACGAAATGGATTCGCGCTTTACTCTTGGAGGATCTTGCGAAGATGATTTCGACCCTGCTCTGGAAGATGACTGCGGAGCTGAGCCACAACAGCGCTACTATTTTTACGTAATTTTCCCATTTTTGCGCGGCCGACGGCCGCCTGCCGCGGAGGGCAGGGCAGTCAGAGCTCCGGAGGCCGGAGGGCATGGGTGCGGAGGCCCCGGTGCGTAGCCTAGCATGCGAAGCATGCTAGGCGAAGCGTAGGGGCCGTAGCACCCGTGCCCGGAGGCCGGAGGAGCTCTGGCGCCCTGCCCGAAGCGGCGGGCGGCCAAGGCCAGCTTAAGCAGTTACCCCATTTTTGTGTCCGTCTTTCCGCATATATATATATATATATATATATATATATATATATATATGTGTCATTCCGGGGGCGGGCCTCCGCGGTTTCTCAACCAAATTGGCTATTTTTTTGCATGAAGGTCCGTCTGGGTGGTATCTCTAGGCCATTTTTGGTGCTTGGCGTAATTTTTCGATTTTCGCGCAAAACCCAACTTTTTGATGTTTCAAAGTGCTAAAAATCATAAATCGCTGGTTTTTCATTGTAATTAGCTGAAATTTTGCAAGAAGGTCCGCTTAGGTGATAGCTTGAGAGCTTTATTGGGGTTTTGCAAAATTTTAGGATTTTTCTTAAAACTTAGAATTTTGATGTTTCATAACAAAAAAAATCATAAATCGCTGGTTTTTCAATGAAATTGGCTGAAATTTTGTTTGAAGGTCCAGCTAGCTGCTGACTTGACAGGTTTATTGGGATTTTGCGATATTTTGGGATTTTTTTCCCAAAACTTAGAATTTTGATGTTTCAAAACAAAAAATCATAACTCCTTGATTTTTGGATGAAATTGGCTGAAATTTTGCATAAAGGTCCACCTAGGTTGTGGCTTGACAGGTTTTTTGGGATTTTGCGATATTTATGGATTTTTTCCCAAAACTTAGAATTTTGATGTTTCAAAATAAAAAAAAACAATCGTAACTCCCTGGGTTTTGGCAATATTGCTTGGAACAGAGGCCGCGCATCTTGGCGAAAGCCGAGAATACCTTGTTCATGAAGCCTACTTTAGGCTTCAAATTTTTGCATTTTCATTTATTTTATCATATGTTTAATGATATTTATCGTACCTATGATATTTATCACATTTGGTATCATATTTAAGATATGCTTTTGGTTATGATTATCAATCAAGCGTAGACAGAAAATTGTGCTGCTCTGCTTACTGAAAGCTATGAAATCTTTCTAGGCATACTTACGTAGCTAATCAATTTTGGTCAAAGGAACGATTAATGTAAGAACCAAAAACGTTACCAAAAATGTTTTGCTATTATGTCTTGCGAAACAAGTTATCAAAGTTCGAAATGTGGACAAAATGAACATTCGGCCGATTCTCGCACCGCTTAGCAAATGCTTCCAAATTTAGTGAGAGGTGAAAAATTCTAAGACAAAGGACGGAGTGTGCAAGGAGCTGTGGTGGCGAGGCTGTCGATCGCTCAGCCACAACTTCTTCAACACCAAAGCTGCCTGCACGCACCTATGCACTCTGCCACCAGAACGTTACTTCTGGCACTTCAAGAAGGCTCTTGATTGTCGACTATGACTGGCTGATACAGCAAATGACTGAGGATTGAAAGCCAAATGAGACAAATGAATGGAAGCCAGTTGCAGACTCTGACATCAGTCCAAAAACTCCATATGCCAGCCGCTGCTTAGCTGCAATAGATCGAGGCAGCTGCAGTCGTCATTTTCCCGCTTTCGCCTACAATCATTTCAAGGTTTTTCTTTATTCACTGACAAATCATAGGCCATTAAGTGTTCGGTCCTGCTATGGTTGCAACGGAAACCTTTGAGAACCGCTTACAGGAAAAGGACTTTTCAGCAAGTAATAAAAATTTGACAAATAAACTATTTTAATTTTGAATTGCGTTCATTCAGGCAACAGAAGCAGTTTCGCGTTTCATAAAAAATCTTGCAAGCTCAACGATATCCAGAGTAAATGCGTGCCATTTTCCTACTCCGGCTGTGGCGGCAGCGGCAATCGATTTCTCACTCTGCGTCAGTGCAACCAGACCTGTCTACAGCTGCAAATTGGCTTTGGTTCCACCTGCTTACACTGCTTGCAATTAGTCAAAGACTACACAAACCACTTTGCTCAAAACTGGCTTGGGGAATATAAAACTTATTATCGCTCTTAAGAAAGTGCTGATAACGAGGAAGCGGAGAGAATCATGCAGAGCGAAGCGCAGTGCAATGCTTGCAACCGTTGGATGTGGGCATTTCCGAGCACTGGTCAACGCCAGACTGCTCCAGGAGGGCCAACTTCCACTTCTATTTCAACGCTCGCAGCCAGTCCTGCCATCGATTTTGGTTCCTCTTCTTTCTGCCACCAACATCCGAACCTTCCTGTACCTGCCTGGCTGGAACGAAACAATTAAAAACCATACCCACAACTCTGACCTGTTTGCAAAAACAGTGTCTCTTGGCAATAGGATAGGGAGCGACCTTTCATATTTCCATCAAGCAAAATGAGTAGGCCTGAACGTGAATGTGAGGTACCGGGGCTGCGGCGGGAACGGGAACAAATTCACGAGCGCAGAGGCCTGTGAGGTGAGTTGTCGGCCTAAGAAGCTCCCGGCACCAGTGGAACCAGCGCCGTTCCACGTCCGCGGTGCCTCCTCTACCTTTCCATTCATCCATCCTCCCCTCCATCAAGCCCAATGGCTCTCTTCTGCAGATTGCTTTGAGGCGAAGGACGAGGGCAGCTGCAGCTTTGCCGAAGACAAAAGTCCCCTAGAACGCTGGTACTACAATCACCGCAAATTGGAGTGTCAGAGTTTTAGGTATGCTGCGCTTGCTTTAGCATTCATTTATACTTTTCCATACTCCTGTGTGCTCAATCGCCCTTTGGCCCAAGGCTCTTCAAAATCAGAATTGGTTCAGGCAAACGAATTTTGTTTATAATTTCTTTCCAGCTACTTCGGCTGCACGGGCAACGGGAATCGGTTCGGGTCAGAGGATGAGTGCAAACGCTCATGCGGCGGCCTTAAAGTGCCCAATAACGGTACTGAAGCCTAGTCGCCTCGAACTAGCAAACTTGAGAGGCGTGATTTGAAGACGAGTGCAAGGAATGGGCGGACTGGGGCTCCTGCAGCGACCTTCGATGGCAGTGGCACTGGAACCTCACCAGCGGTTCTACTTCCCGCCTATTCCCACTCTCCAACTCCCCCTCCCCTTCCCTGCGCTGTGAAAGACATGTCGGTGTTTGTTGCCAGGGCGCTGTGAGCAGTTCCTGTACGGCGGCTGCGAAGGCAACAGCAATCGCTATGCCGATCTGCCCACCTGCGTTGAGATATGCGAACCGCCGAAAACCAGTAACGCACTCTCAATCTACACTCATCGCTACGCCCTCACCATACGGCTGCAAATATGCGAACTGGGCAGCTGCATATGAATTGCAAGGACGGTGTTGGTGGAAGAAAAAGGAGAAAAAATGTTGAGGCAGATGCACGGAGCCGCTGGACAGGGGCAAGTGGTGCGCTCGAATGGTTCCAGTTCCCTGGTTGGCTTGTGTGGCGTTTAGGAGGAGTGCGAAATGTTGGGCAGGTGAGCATGTACTACTTCGACGAGACCTCGCACATGTGCCGCGGCTTCCACTACACTGGCTGCGGCAAGTCTCGCAACCTCTTCCCCAACAAGGTTCCTCCAGTCCGCCGCGTCCTGTAAGGGTGGTTGGGAAGGTTGCTCAGCTCACAGGCTTCCTGTGAAGCAGAGTGCATCGAGGCCAGCTCGCGCCGCCTCCGCGAAGCCGCTCGCCCCCAGCCCCAATTCAGTCCCTATCTTTCACATCCTGTATTCCTAAGATAGTCATAAATAAAAAATAGTCTTTTCTGATATCATATTTTGATTGTAACTTGTAGCTTCATGATGAAAAGGTATATGTGGACTCAGGAGATTGCAATGTCTAATTTTCATCAGCGACGCAGGTGGCTCAGCAGATTCCACAAGTAGTAGTTGTATTTATTTGACTTTAATCTCGGGGCAATCAAATGTGTTGAGGCAAGATATTTAATTTAGGCTTGCCGATGGTACCAGATATTGCTTCCACTTTGCTTGCTATGGGGTCAAATTGGGTCTATTTATAAAGACAATAATGAGCAGTTGCATTTGAGGTCAATGAGGTGAATTGAAGCACAAAGATGCGATTGAAGATATCGAGGGCTACGAGCTGGTCACCACGCAAGCGCCCATGCTCCGACGCCTGAGCCTGGCTCAAGTGAAGGCGGAGAACTACATGCGAACAGCGCCCCTCTGGGTACCCTACGGCAAATGCCTTGGCTTCCGCTACAACATCTCCGGTACACTCCATTGCTCTTCCCCGAGCTGTCGCCAGACTACTAGTCCTTTTCTGCCAACACCATGCAATGTCTCAGAATGGACCTCCATCCAGAGTTGCAAGGGGTGCAGTGTAACAACTGTTGGAGGAATGGGAGCAGAGCTGTCGGCAGCCTTGTGTCTGATGGAGGAAGGGGGAGAGTGCCAGGAGTGGAAGTTTGGCGGAACTAAGGGTGAGGATGCCTGCGGCAATCTCCGCCCCTGGACTCGCGGCATGCATCGCTATGCATGGTTCTTCAGCATTCACACACACGGTTTCCTATGCCCTCACACTTTGTCCAGTATTCTGGGGAAAAAGTTTTGTATTCAGGCAAAAATAGCAGCGAAGCGGAAACAAAGGCGACTATTCTACCGCTTGGAATTAATGATTGTGCAGGTCCTTGTTGATGTCACATTCCTTTTCTTTTCAAACACAGAAATTTATGGCAAGCAGGATTGTCTGTAATAACGTAATTTTTTTGTGATTATTTCCAGGATTGTGGGCGTTTGTTATTTAAGGCAAATTGCAAGCTGTAGAAGCTTTGTTGATAAAAAAACCAGTAGGATTAAATTCGCAAACAAAACTTACATGAAAATGCGAAAACACGGATGTTTTTGAAAAGAGGTGAAAAGGGGTGAATATGAGGTTTCTAATATGTAAATTTTTTTCGCTCAGAGTCTGATTGAGCACGTCATATTATCCATTTTTTCGCTATTTGCAAGTTATTAAGGCTACCATTCAGAAATGAATTTAGCTTACCATTCAGAAAACACGCCTCACAGATTCGAAACGTAAAGCTTGCACTAGAATAATGCAATTTGATGCCAACCAGTATGAGGGTAACTTTAACATGCGTAGCGTAGTGGCTGCATATTCGAGTAGTTGCTGTATGAGGCCGGCCAAGAAGGCACTAGGGGAAAATAGGCCTGGCGAAGGCAGGCGTGGTGGGATAGAGGGCAGGCAGGCGGCCTAATCATTGCAGCCGGCGCCCCCCTCGGAAAGGGCGGGCCAGTCGGTGGCAGATGAAGGGCCTGGAAACGAAGTTTGCGCTCCAACCACGCGCCAAAAGTTTCTTCTCCTCACCCTGCCCAACCGCAGCGAGGAATGCTGGCGCATCTGCTGGCCCAGTTCGCCTTGTCCGCACTCCCTGGCCACTTCACCAGCGCCCGCCAGACTTGTCTCCATTTTTTTCCTTCATCAATTTGTAATGCAGGGGTCTGTAACATTTCTGCATCTGGGGAGTTAGAAATACTTAGTTGAGCTGCTCCAGCCGTGGAGGATGATGAAATGAATTGAGATGGCTGTGTGAGCTGCATGAGCAGCATTTACGAGGCCTTTCTGCCTAAACTGATGAAGCACTATCATGCCCCCATCCTCTTCTCCGACGACTGTGACACTGGCCAAGTTCAGCTCTACCGCAACTGCTCAACCGCCTGTCTTACGCTGCAAGAAACACTCGCTGTTGGAGGTGGCCTAGCCTCTTTTTCACTTCCCCCTATATCGTGAGCTTTTTTGATAAAATGTGTTTAGTTGGAGTAAACGGACAAAGAAAAAGGTTAAAAAACAGATCAGCAAAACATAAAACTAATATCGTCTTGAAAAGTGTTGACAACATTGCAGGCTTTTCAACAGTGGGAGTAATGAGAGGGTGCATGGAAACGCTGCTGCGAGACGGCTTCGATGAAGCCTTGGCAGAAGGTCAACATTGGCGACGTCCGAACATTCATAGCCCCATTTGCAATTACTATTACCAGGTTAACATTTCATTTCTCGTCTAAGGTTGGTTCACGTAGGTGCTGATTTTATGGAAGATTAGATTATAGAGAGCAATCCATTTTTGCAACAAATTCATCTTTTTTGCGAAAAGTTCCGCACGCAGCTAGCAATAAGGTTTAGACATAGATAAATGAATTTATTATGTATTATAATAGATGGTAAGACAAGCATATTAAAAGTGAAGGCCCTGATGCGGCTATTTTACAAATTCTAAAGTGGCATTTTGTTTTCGACCCATTCTTGGTAATTTTTTCATCTTTTTGAGCCTGGTTTTCTCTCAAAACTTCCGAAGAAACGGAATCGTTCAGATCTGCAGTCCTTTTTTTGCTGGCTTTGAGAGAAAATTTTCTATGGGTCAAAATCTGGCCCGGAAGTTTCTCAGCTTTACCCAAGATTCAAATGTTGCTGATTAATATTAATTGCAATCTTATCAAAAGCTCTTGTTTACTGTCCATAAGTGTTAAAAAGGACTTACCACATACATTTTATGACTCTTTGAGTTTGTTCATGCGATCCTGATGTTCATGCACAAGACAAACTCCTTCAACAACTCCATCACCACCTGGTCACCAAAGCACTCCCAGAAATCCAGGCCGATCAGCTCTGGTCTCAAACCACCGAGAGCTTTAGGCAAGAGATTCGGGCGCTCCTGCCGGAATTTCAGCCATCTATATTCTCTACAAGACTAAAATGCTACAGCATGAGCTGCTTATGAATTGTCAATCATCAAAAAGAACTAGACAAGGTGTGACAAAATCGTGATAAATTTCGATTTAAATTATTAACCATTTTGAGTCAAAATTTTAACAGGTTCATCTACGAAATCCACTGAGCATTCATAAGCAGGCAGCAATTTATGGCAGGAAACTTGTCATTTCAATTATTCTAGTTTTTATTTTGTCTTTAATTTTTGATTAAATGATGTTATTTGTGAACTTTACTAAATCAGAAAAAGTCTCTTACAGAAAAATACATGTAAAATTTGAAAAATGATTTGAAAATAAAAAATTGATCATATTGCAAATGCCAGCAAAAGTTAACTTTACTTTAGCTAATTTCAATTTAACTTTAATTTTGTTTGTTTTATTTTGTTACACTTCATTTAGTAAACTTATAATTTCATTGTGACCAAAAATTCAGTAATTTTTTTCGATGTAACAATTTTTTTTATTTCACTAGTTGTATTTTCTATCATTCACTAATTTTTGTCCTCTTTGTGCCAGAATTGCCGCCTGCTTATGAATGCTCAGTGGATTTCGTAGATGAACCTGTTAAAATTTTGACTCAAAATGGTTAATAATTTAAATCGAAACTTATCACGATTTTGTCACACCTTGTCTAGTTCTTTTTGATGATTGACAATTCATAAGCAGCTCATGCTGTAGCATTTTAGTCTTGTCTAGGTCTTGGCCATGTGGAAGACATATTTACTTGCCACATGAACAAGGCTTCAAACAGTCATTGGGAAAAATCCATTGCTTGGTGTTGTTGTTTGGTAGGTAATTTCATGTAGGTAATTCAGGTAGGTTTCAAAATTTCACGATTTCACGATCATAGGAAACCATGCAAAAACTCGATCACCCATTCATAACTAGGGCGCTGTCGCGCCCTAGGAATTAAGATCTATCGCATTGAAGCTAACCTGAGCATCAGTTCATAAAGATCTGCGCAGTTTCCCTTTCGCATTGAAGCTAACCTGAGCATCAGTTTATAAAAATCTGCGCAGTTTCCTTTTTTTGTATATTTCAGTTAATATTTTTGTTATTTATTAAAATTCAGCGGCTTAAATCAAAATTTCACGAATTTTGCCATCTGGAGCAGACTGTGAGCTTTCGATTGATATATATATGTCCTAGGGTTCAACCTACCAGTCTTCCAATCAATTCGGTGACAGGAAACCATGCAAAAACTCGATCACCCATTCATAACTAGGGCGCTGTCGGGTAGCACGACAATTCCCTCCCAGGACAATTCCCTCCCGACGATTCCCTCCCGTCAATTCCCTCCCGACTATTCCCTCCCGACAATTCCCTCCTGACAATTCCCTCCCAGACAATTCCCTCCCGAGTCTAGTCCCTCCCGACAATTCCCTCCCAAATAATTTTTCATGCATTTTGTCATAATTCTAAAGCTCTATAATGTTTGCTTCCAAAAAGAAATGTAAGCTACTGCTATGCTTAATGGTGAAAGAAAAAGACTCACGCCTAGTCCCCCCATGGGATTCCCCCAAGCAAGAATCCTCCCTCATGAAAGCTTCCCCCCATAAAAGCCCCTCCCAAGATGTTGCCTAATCCCCACACACCCTGCGCTAACTCATCCCCTAGTTGATACGACAGGTCTAAATGGGGAAATTTGTGTCTTAGGGGGGACTATGTATCGATTTTGCCACCTAGTTTATATTTTGCTGAATAAATGCACACAGGCATTCAAGATGCAGAATTACCAAAATTAAATTTTTGTAATCAACTTTTTTTGTGAAAAGGGAAAACAATTAGGCTAAAGACTATAGCTAATAGCCGGGTTAAAATAGAGCCTTGAATAATTGCATGGAGGTCAGCAGCTCAACAGCTCATTTGCCTACCCTGAATGCAAACACGGGAAAACATAGGATACTATATGCTGGTTGCTGAATCATGAGCTGATTCTGATTTCAAAACTTTTCACAAACAAAATCTTTTTTTTTAAATATTGGAAAACTGAAACAGTTGTATTGAAATACTCAAAAATATAGAAGTAATGGATGTAGGAGGGAACTGTCGGGAGGGAACTATCCTGGGAGGGAATTGTCTGGGAGGGAATTGTCGGGAGGGAATGGTCGGGAGGGAACTGTCGGGAGGGAATAGACGGGAGGGAATTGTCGGGAGGGAATTGTCGGGAGGGAATTGTCCTGGGAGGGAATTGTCGTAGAACCCGCTGTCGCGCCCTAGGATTTTGCTCATGTCGCCGTGTGGGAGAGGCGAGGGGGACGAGAACTGCGCAGAGGACAAGGAAGCCCTCACTCCCTGCACGGTAGGAGTCTGGGGGAGAGGGTGTAGGGCGCGTAGCTTGTGGTTCCAGCCTGTCGGCCTTTCGGCAGCGGTTCGTCCCGCCGCTTCCTGCCCCTTCCCTTCCGCTCCCCTGCGCCCCCGTCTTCGCCTTCTCTCCGTCGCTCCAGCTGCGTCGCCTGGTGCGCTGGGCCTGCCGGCTGGTTCTGCGCTGCGTCCGGGCTTTGGGCCTGGGCTGCAGCGGGGTGGTGGCGGGGTGGTGTCCCTTCTGCCTCGTCGGGGCGGTGTGCGCCTCCTGTCTGGGCCAGCGGAGGGCGGCCGGCCGCGCTCTCTGCGGCCTGCGCTCCTTCTGCCCTCAGGCCTGCGGCCTTGCCCCCAGGTTCCGCTCCTCTCTGCTGTTCGGCCCGGGGGGTGGGGCGTCCCAATTTTCGCTGCCCGCTGTCTGGCGCGGGGCGGGTGCTGGCCGGGTGTGGTGGCGGGCGGCTGGGGCGGTGGTCCTGCCGCGCCCCCTGTGTTCGCGCGGGGGGCGCGCGCCGCCCGCCCGGCCCGCTCCCTCCTCGCCCCTCCTGTCCTTCCTCCTCCGTGCGGGGCGGTTCCCCTCGCGCCGCCCCGCCCGCGCGGCTCGTCGCTCTGCGCCGCGGGGCGGGGGGCCGGGGGGGGGGGGGCGGGGGGCTGCCGCTCGCCGCGGGCGCGGGCTCGCCGCGCCGGCCGCGCTGCCGCCGCTCCGCCGTTTCCCTGTCGGGCTCGCCCTGCGGCTCCGCTCTCGGCTTCCGGGTGCGTGGGGCGGGCGGTCGCTCGCTGGCTGCCCGCTGGTGGGCGGGCCCCCTCCCCCGCCGTCTCCGCCCCCCCCCCCCCCCGGGCCGCGCCGGGGCCCCCCCCCCCCCCCCCCCCCCCCCCCCCCCCCCCCCCCCCCCCCCGCCCCCCCCCCCCCCCCTGCTCAAATGAAGCATAAAAATGTTTCTCGCCTAAAGGAAATTATTGACTTGTCTGCCTCGGTGTTCATGCAGTGCTTCCGCCGGCTTTACATGAAGGGATTGGTTGGCCTGCTGGGAAAGAGGGCGCTGCAGAAGAGCCAGGCACTGGGCAAAAACCTTTTCGACATGATTTGCTTACACAGGTATTTACAAACTCTAATTCTATGGATGCAGAGTGATTGCTTATTTGTTATGCTATTCGTTTACAATTCGAATTCTTATTTAACAAGCTTTCAATGTTTCGTTAATAAATATACCCGGGCACATTTAACGTTATAAAGGCATCAGAATAACCGCATCAAGTCATTTTGACTCAGAATCGCTTGTCTTACCATCTATGTAATGAAAGCTGATAACTCCTTTATCTATGGTTTAGAGGTTTGCAAACTTGTTGGGGTAAAGTTGATGAACTATGCTCATAAAGCATAAAGTATCAATGAACCACTCTATAAAGAATGAGCAGGAATGGAAACGGTAGCCAAGCTATAAGCCAAATGGCAATGCGATGCTTGAAAGGCGAGCATAATGGGGCGGCCAGTTGCGGGAGGCTCAGCCAACCGCCTTACTCACCTCTGCCACTGCTCCAGTCACCTGTGCAACCGACAGCCGTTCACCCTCTTCCCCCATCTCCCAGCCATTGCCCATGCCTCACTTCTTTTCAGCATCACCAGAGCTCCCAGCAAACAAATCCTGGTCATCGTCTCCGCCTCTGATCAACTCCACGTCTATCTCATTCTTTTTGCTGCACTGCCAAGCATTTGGCTGATTAACTGACTCATATATTCTTAATCGCATTCAAACGGCACGGGGCACTCCGCCTGAACTCTAGGATAGGCAACGGATTTGGAGCTATCAGACTGGGGACAATTACAAAATTGGAACTAGAACTATTATACTAAAAGAACTATTGGAACTTTAGGACGAAAATTGGAACTATTTCCAAAAATTTCTAGAAAAAAAACATGCTCTGGTGACCCCCAAGTGCCCTAAAAATACCCAAACGGGTGCCAGATGTTTCTTAACGAATCTGTTACAATGCAGGGTACTGTCGTTGATACGTTTTAGGGGGTATCATGGCTCTACAACAATATTTTCGCAATTTTTTTTAGTTATGCTAGGCAAATTCCATTCTGAAACATATGGCAATCTCCCACCATGCCACCCGATAAACTGACACAACTCTCACAAAGAAATAATTGTCACTGGTAGTCATAAAGACGATAATTTTTGGCACCTATTGTGGGCACGTGGGTCCCGCTACACGGGTGCTCAGCTTTTTTCACGTATATGCCTCTTATCCCATATAAAAGGGGAAAGGGAAGAATGACAAGGGACGGATGGTTGGGGTAGCTGAAGGATAAAAGCTTAAAGTGTTCTAGAATACTGTCTTGACGACCCGACAGTGAACAAAAATTAATTTGTGAAGGCTCTGTCAGTTTTTCAGGCGTATTGAAGTAAGTTCTGCTTAGCAGCTATCAATCAATACTATCCGGGCATGCAGGGAGCCCAATGTATGCTTGACGGGACAAGACAATACGATTGGTACCGAGTTGCAGAATGGAAAGTGCTTTACTATGCTAGGCAAATTCCATTCTGAAACATATGGCAATCTCCCACCATGCCACCCGATAAACTGACACAACTCTCACAAAGAAATAATTGTCACTGGTAGTCATAAAGACGATAATTTTTGGCACCTATTGTGGGCACGTGGGTCCCGCTACACGGGTGCTCAGCTTTTTTCACGTATATGCCTCTTATCCCATATAAAAGGGGAAAGGGAAGAATGACAAGGGACGGATGGTTGGGGTAGCTGAAGGATAAAAGCTTAAAGTGTTCTAGAATACTGTCTTGACGACCCGACAGTGAACAAAAATTAATTTGTGAAGGCTCTGTCAGTTTTTCAGGCGTATTGAAGTAAGTTCTGCTTAGCAGCTATCAATCAATACTATCCGGCATGCAGGGAGCCCAATGTATGCTTGACGGGACAAGACAATACGATTGGTACCGAGTTGCAGAATGGAAAGTGCTTTAGCTATGCTAGGCAAATTCCATTCTGAAACATATGGCAATCTCCCACCATGCCACCCGATAAACTGACACAACTCTCACAAAGAAATAATTGTCACTGGTAGTCATAAGACGATAATTTTTGGCACCTATTGTGGGCACGTGGGTCCGCTACACGGGTGCTCAGCTTTTTTCACGTATATGCCTCTTATCCCATATAAAAGGGGAAAGGGAAGAATGACAAGGGACGGATGGTTGGGGTAGCTGAAGGATAAAAGCTTAAGTGTTCTAGAATACTGTCTGACGACCCGACAGTGAACAAAAATTAATTTGTGAAGGCTCTGTCAGTTTTTCAGGCGTATTGAAGTAAGTTCTACTTAGCAGCTATCAATCAATACTATCCGGCATGCAGGGAGCCCAATGTATGCTTGACGGGACAAGACAATACGATTGGTACCGAGTTGCAGAATGGAAAGTGCTTTAGCTATGCTAGGCAAATTCCATTCTGAAACATATGGCAATCTCCCACCATGCCACCCGATAAACTGACACAACTCTCACAAAGAAATAATTGTTACTGGTAGTCATAAAGACGATAATTTTTGTCACCTATTGTGGGCACGTGGGTCCCGCTACACGGGTGCTCAGCTTTTTTCACGTATACGCCTCTTTTAGTACTGCCCCCTTAGCCCCCTACCCACCCAACCCACTGGCCAAAGAGCAGCCAGATCAAAGGAATGCCGCAGCAAACCCCTGACTGTCCTCGAGGGACGTCAAAAACGGGCACTCAGTAAAAATTTTACTGCAGTATATTGTACTTCGTTTGTGCCCCCAGTTATGGTTCATGCTAAACTGACATTTTGTTCATTATCATTTCTTAAAACCTGGTAATCATGGGTAGACTTTTGAAGACATCTGCGCAGATGTAGGCTGAGACTTCCAAAAAGTGCGTTTGACCCATTCCCTGTTGCCTTTCGAAAATAAAAAGAATTAGAGCGATTGGTGGCACTTGTCTTCAGCTAAAAATTAATAAATAACTGGTACCATCGGCAGGCCAAATGTGGGGCTCTTTTCTCCAAAATTTGCAATTGCCTCGAGAAAAAAGTCAAAGAAATACATTTCCTACTAGTGGAATCAGCTGCTTGGACACTTGCATTTTGTTTTTGGCGCGCAGTTCAGTGTCTCTTTCCATGCGCGCCCAAAAACAAAATGCAGATGACGCAGCAGATTCCACTAGTAGGAAATGTATTTCTTTGACTTTTTTCTCGAGGCAATTGCAAATTTTGGAGAAAAGAGCCCCACATTTGGCCTGCCGATGGTACCAGTTATTTCTTCCACTTTTAATATAGGATAAAATGTATAAATACAAATTTTATATTGTTGCTTATATGTTTAATTAAAATTTTATTTGATATATAAAAAAAATTGTAGAAAAAACATGTTTAAAAAATATGATGAAAAGAAAAGATTCAAAATTGAAAAATACAATGCAAAATTATTGGCACAACTTATTTTACAGACATTTTCTTGACCTATACTCCTGGCAGTCGATTTTTGGGAAAAAATAGCATTAATTTTGGCCTGGCGATGGTACTAGTTGATTTCTCAACTTCAAAGAAACAAAAATAAAAATGGATGTTTGAGAAGGATTCGAACCATCGAGTTACATCCATATGCACTTTCGCTTTCACCACTACACCACTGGTCCATATGATTCATTGTGTAAATGAAGAGCTAACATTAAATAAATACTTGGGGCTCAGGGACCCGGGGAAGGGGATGGGGGGGGGGGGGGGAGAAATGAATACCTACTATCGTCCATTGAATAGATGCGGAGGAGGAGAAGGAGGAGTTCGGACACATGGTTTTTTGCATTTTTCATGGGAAAATAATTCGTTTTATGCAAAACTCAAAAAAGAAACTATAGTCAATTCGATGTTGCTCTTTCCAATGCAAAAAGAATCAGAAAGATTGAAGCTTCCTGTGAGGCACTAGAGCCTTATCAAAATTAAGATCTAGCAATAACCCTCAAAACATACACCTGGGTCGAAAAGAGGGGCTGGGCGCTGACACTTCGCTGACGCTCGCTCGCGCCAGCCCAATTTCGAAATCTAGCAATAGCTCCTGTAACGTATGTCACATGCTTGGTTCAAAATATGGACTGGATGTTGACGATTGCTTTGCTACCTCGCGCCAGCCCAATAGTGGGTTAGGAATAAAGAGAGATGACTTGATTGCATGGGCTCCTATTTTATGCCATTCTCATCCATATTGTTTAGAAATAAAAAGTATCAGAATATCTTTTAAAGACTCCTTAAGTTATTTTAAATAATTTCCGTTAATCGATAAAAAAATATCCGTTAATCCGTTAAATTTATGATTTTCTTTTATAAGGTATATCCATCAAAGTGTTAGATATCTTGACAAAAATTGGATAATTTTATTATATTAAATTCGAAAATGTATAGTAAAGGTAAGCAAACTTCCTTTTTTGTAGTTTTTGTGCAAAATTTTCTTTAACGTGCCTCTGCTACTTCATGCTTTCAGGACAAATAATGTATAGCAACCACTTTAGCCATTAAATCATAAAAACTACAAAAATCATAAAACGTCAACCAACTGTGAACCCCCCCCCCCCCAATTGCGTGAGACCTGTGAAAGCCGAAGCCCTTATTAAGCACTAAGCTTCATGTCCACCTCCTTCAACATTTAAACATGAAAAACCCTTTATTTTGCCTCTTTATGCAATTTGTTACTCCTTGGCCTGTGGATCATAGCTGGATCGAAATATTCCTTGAACAAAGCTGGCCTCAGGTGATTCCGCGATGATGAATGCGATGATGTCAGACAAGGATAGCCTTAGTCAACATAGCCTTTCAAATGTTATTAAGTAAGCTCACCAAAAGTGGGGTGAAAATTGGGGAAGTAGATCGTCAAGTTCAGCAAACAATCGCTACAGTGCTGGGAATGTGTGTGAGATGCATTTGATAGCGTGATTTCGGCGATTAGGGCATTAATGCCAATTGGGCGAATTAGTTCCAATTTTTCACTGAATTAGTTTCATTTTTGAATTTTGCAATTTTTGTTATTTCCGGAATTGGCATTTAAAAATCTAGTACCAATTTTTTGCCAGAAAGTGGAACTATTTCAAAAAAAATTACAATTTTTTCGAAATAGTACCAATTTTTGAAATTTCTTGGTACTATTTCAGAATTTTTTTATAGTTCAAGAAGTAGTACTATTAGTACTATTTTTTATAGTTCAAGAAGAAGTTAGTACTATTTCGAAAAAAAATTATTTTTTGAAATAGTACCATTTTTTGGCAAAAAAGTGGTACTAAAAAAATGCGCCAAAATTTGCGTTACAAAAAATGGTACTAATTTATTTTTTTTAAATAGTACCAATTTTTGTAATTAGTATCAACTATTTAGTTCTAGCCGAAAACTTCGCAAAAATCTTGTTGTAGAGCCATGATATGCCAAAATGTATCAATGACTGTACCCTGCATTGTACAAGACTTGCTAAGAAACATCTAGCACCCGTTTGGGTAGTTTCAGGCTACTTGGGGGTTGCCAGAGTATGTTTTTTGGAAATTTTTGGAAATAGTTCCAATTTGTGTCGTAAAGTTCCAATAGTTCTTTTAGTACAATAGTTCTAGTTCCAATTTTGTAATTTTCAGTATCAGACTGCGCTTCTTCATTGCTGTATGTATTTTCAAGCATAAAGGGGGTATTAGGCAGCAGCAAGAGAAGCAGCCAGTATCTAGCTCCCAGCATTCTGGTTGCGGAAAGGGCGGCGAAGGACATGGCGAGCACAGGCGGCGCCCGGTGGACAGCGGAACCGCTCGCCTTGCCCCAACTGACGCACCACTGCGCCCCTGCACCAACCGCACCACTCCAACTTATCCCATTTCTCTACTTCTTTCCATTCTGCCCGGCATAGAAACAAAGACGACAAATGTCTGATGAAAATTGGTTTGAACCAGTAAAAAGCGGTCATTTAAGGACCAGCTTGTCTTCTAGACAAGTGGAGGCAACCGGTGGTGGAGGAAAGCTTTGAGTTGAGGCCCAGCCTCCCCCTTGAAATGGCCGAGAAAGCCAGCCAGCTTTGCCTGCTGCGCTTCTGACAGAGCGTCTCGGAATCAGCCGCCCGGCACAAAGTCCCACCACCAGCACACAGCCAAGCCACAGAGGAGACATTTCCACACCCTGCTAGCTGAAATAGCGGCGATTAAGCCAGTACTTCACAGAACAAAAATCTAAGACAATGGGCGCGAAGGGGAAGCCCCAAATTAA
>JASANA010008764.1:0-16474 GCA_030248095.1 Ptycholaimellus sp. GST1_10
AATTTTTTGCGCGGCCGGGCGGCCAAGGCCAGCTTAACCAGTTACCTCATTTTTGCGTCCGTCTTTCCGCATATATATATATATCCAGTATATGCAAGCTAAGCCTTGTCTGTCCCACAGACATTCGGCGCAGGCCCAATTCAGTAGTTGCAGGGAAAGTAAAGACATTTTTGGGTAAATCGAGGGCGTAGAACGCGATTTTGAACTATCTGCGAGGATCTGAGCACGGGAATGTGCTCAAAACATCAAAAATGCGAGTTTTTCCAATGTTTTACATCTGCGCAGTTTTGTGCAGCTACCCGATCGGGCAATTTTGCATTCAATATACAAGTTCTCATGCAGGTGGCCTTATGGCAGCCATAGCTCTGAAGAGTGAAGACAGCCAGGTGTTTGAGGACAGCCAGGTGTTTGCTATAGCATTCACTTTGTAATGAAAAGAATGAATGAATGTTTGAAATGATGTTTGGCCGCGTAAAGATAGGCGGCAGCCAATAATACCCACACACTCTTGACAATTTCAATTAGTTTCAGATAAAAAAGTTGGTTGGTTGCTCCGGGGGGGTCATATGGTGACACCCAATAATACCTGCAAACTTTTTTAACCTTTCAATTTTCCATTTAATAGCTAATCCAAATGACCGTGCAAATTGGCGGCGCATTCACATGGAAAACCTTGGTAAGACTGGCTTAGTGTTCCGAAGACAAAACATTCAGTCAGTGGGGCGCTTTCCCTTAACTCCACAATCCGTCCACAGGCTCATCGTTTATGATAATCAGAGCAATTTAAGGCTTCAAAACTAATGCTTTAAATTTGAGCATTAAATGCTGGCTCCAGTCTTATTATACTTTGTAGAAGAGAATGCGTGTGCTGCTGATCACGGCAGTACTGCGATGCCTGGCCTATCAAGATGCTGGCTTCGAAAGACAGGCATTTCTACCCCTTCGACATCTCCAATATTCCCAATGGCAGCTGATCATCTTTGCCACCATCGATATCTGCATTTGCCAACCTCTTCATCGTGCACAGTATTTGTGTTAGCTTTTTGGCACTCAGCACTCAATTGGTCCCGAATTTCACTAAATCACAAGGTCAACCATTTTGTTAATTTCAAAATTTTTATTTTGATTTTGCCGGGGGAACTTCTTTTGAATCCCTGATTGGTACGGCAATGGTAGCATAATAATAACAGTAGATAGACTTCTTAGGGAGGCGCAGAGGCAAGAGTAGAGCTGCTCAGCTTGCTGGCGACTGGAGCCGGTTGGCTTTGCCCCTCCGTAAGGCCAGGAAACGACTTCACCTCACCTCTGTCCAACCAGGAGCACTCTTCACTTTTCTCCTCCTTCTGGCAGGTGATATAGAGGTGGCTAATCAATTACTAATAGGATTTTATGCCATTAGAACGTTTTGCAGTCAAACCCAGGCCCACAACATGGACAGGTCTGGTTTTGTGTTTAATATGTGCAGCCAAATATTATGTTTAGGAACTGAACCTGATGGATGCACGCAAGGTAACTATAGATGGCTGGGCATCGTCTAAGGCATCAATCATGGAATCTCATGGACAAATCCACTATCGAAACGTTATGCTTAGCTACCAATTGCGAGTGAAATCATGACTCTTTTACATATAGGAAATGTAAGACAAAAAATGCAAAATGAGTTATATGGGTGAGCAAAAAATTTTCAATTTCAAGATCTATCAATGGCCTCCGAATTTTTCATCTGCGTCAAAAAGAGAAGCTTGGCACTGATTGCAGCTTCCTCAAAAAGATCCCTGGTATGTTGCTGGTGCCAGACCAAAAGATCAAATTGTCGCATTTGGCAACCCCCCACAACAAGCCCTGAAGGAAAATCTGAAAGAGCACAGACTTTGGATGACAACAAAGATGGAAGAGAAGAAATCCGTCTGGCTGACAGACCGCAGCTCAACGCGGGCTAAGAAGCAGACGACAAAACAACGGAAGGATTCAAAAAATGAAGCAGCAAAGCAAGCTCTAAGCAGCAAATCTGGTACCGAAGAGCAAAGAACGTCAGAGAGAGAGAGAAAACAGCAATTCCGGGGCCATTTAACTCTGGAGCAGAAGGATGCAGCAAGATTGGCCGATACCCATGCAAGAGCTTTAGCTAGAAGCGAAAATCCTCAGCCAACGCTCTGCCAAATGCGCGAGGAAGGCCGAGCAGCTGCTATGGAGCAGCAAACTGGAGGCTTGCAGGTAATTTTTTAAGAGGCGGAATTCGATAGGCTCAAAATGTGAGATTCCAGATTTCAAAAATGAAGTTTCTCAGATTCGAATGAATTTATGCCACAATCTAAGGCAATTTAGTTCTCATCTCTGTGCCACCAGTCGTTTCCCAAAAAACGAATTGGTTGACCTGATATGGTCACTTTTGTAAAATGCACTTTTTTGGGCCTTTGAAACTTGCAATTTCAGTTTTTTGAAAAATTTGTTTAAGAAATTTCAGATACTTGTGGATCATTATATATCAATCGAAAGGTAATTAGGTGACAAAAAAGGTGGTGTACTCCATTTTTGGCATAAATTATTCTGAAAAGCGTAATTTTGAAAAATCGAAAATTTCGAAATTTCAATTTTGGCACATAAAAACTGATAGCTCAAATTTGAGTGGTTTTGCCAAGGGGTGGACCATAACCACGTTAAAATTCAGGTTCTTGTGGTCATTTTGATATATAACACGCCTGGTTTCGGTTTGTTAGAATCAGGAATTTTTTCGATTAAAAATTTGCACTCAACATTTGGCCCTATGTTAAAGCATAGGCAAAATTTTCGGAAAAAAATTTTTGTCTCAGATTTCTATTTTTACTGCCTATATATCTTCTTTAGGCTCCAATACACCCTACTGTATCATTGGTTTCTTTTGTTTTAGTTCAAAATATGTCAATTCTGAATCAACTATTTCCTATGCTTAAGCATAGGCTATATTATGCTTCTCTCCCATTTAGAAGTTTTTGGGTCATAACTCAACTAAATCTCCAAGAATTTCAGCAAAATTTTTTTTCACCGAAACTTTAGGAACCTTTTGCTTTAATTGAGACTAGCTACAGCTATTAATAATGAACAGAGGTTTCATGGCACTGAATTATGTTACCAAAAGCTGTTTATAGGCTAATAGGTGTGTGTTAAGATAATTAGGTGCCGTGCAACCTGTGTACAGTCTACACACCTTATTTTGGGAACCAAGCTTTTGGTCTTTCTGTGAAAAAAAATTTTGCTGAAATTCTTGGAGATTTAGTTGAGTTATGACCCAAAAACTTCTAAAATGGGAGAGAAGCATAATATAGCCTATGCTTAAGCATAGGAAATAGTTGATTCAGGATTGACATATTTTGAACTAAAACAAAAGAAACCAATGATACAGTAGGGTGTATTGGAGCCTAAAGAAGATATATATCTGGTACCATCGGCAAGCCAAAAATAAGTCTCTTTTCTCCCAAAATTGAAGATGCCCCGAGTCAAAAGTCAAAGAAATAAAACTTCTACTACTGGAATCTGCTGCTTGACAGTTGCATTTTGTTTTTGGCGCGCAGTTCAGAGGCTCTTTCCATGCGCGCCCAAAAACAAAATGCAGATGACGCAGCAGATTCCAGTAGTAGAAGTTTTATTTCTTTGACTTTTGACTCGGGGCATCTTCAATTTTGGGAGAAAAGAGACTTATTTTTGGCTTGCCGATGGTACCAGATATTTCTTCTACTTTTAGTATTTAAATACACAAAAATAAAAATAAATGCTTATTAAGGATTCGAACCTGCCAGTTTCGCCCAGCTGTCCAATCGCTTAAACCACCACACCACCGGTGCATATGTCACCTTAGCTTAACTTCAGATTTATCAATAATAAAATACATGATGAGGCCCAAGGACCCGAGGAGGGGGGGGGGGAAGAAATGAATACCTACTTTCGTCCATTGAATAGATGCGGAGAAGAAGAAGGAGAAGAAGAAGGAGAAGAAGGAGTTCGGACAAATGGTTTTGAGTAATTTTCTCTTGTGTTCTACCGTTTTTGGGCAAAATCTCGCGAGTTTTGGTCAATTTGATGATGCTCTTTCCAATGCAAAAAGAATCAGAACGAATGGACGTTTCTGTGAAGTACAAAATCCTTATCAATTTTAAGATCTAGCAATAACCCCTAAAACGTACACCTGGGTCGAAAAGAGGGGCTGGGCGCTGACACTCCGCTAATGCTCCGTTCGCGCCAGCCCAATAGGCAGTAAAAATAGAAATCTGAGACAAAAATTTTTTTCCGAAAATTTTGCCTATGCTTTTTAACATAGGGCCAAATGTTGAGTGCAAATTTTTAATCGAAAAAATTCCTGATTCTAACAAACCGAAACCAGGCGTGTTATATATCAAAATGACCACAAGAACCTGAATTTTAACGTGGTTATGGTCCACCCCTTGGCAAAACCACTCAAATTTGAGCTATCAGTTTTTATGTGCCAAAATTGAAATTTCGAAATTTTCGATTTTTCAAAATTACGCTTTTCAGAATAATTTATGCCAAAAATGGAGTACACCACCTTTTTTGTCACCTAATTACCTTTCGATTGATATATAATGATCCACAAGTATCTGAAATTTCTTAAACAAATTTTTCAAAAAACTGAAATTGCAAGTTTCAAAGGCCCAAAAAAGTGCATTTTACAAAAGTGACCATATCAGGTCAACCAATTCGTTTTTTGGGAAACGACTGGTGGCACAGAGATGAGAACTAAATTGCCTTGGATTGTGGCACAAATCGGAGAAAATTTTTTTTTCAAAACTGGAATACCCCTCTTAGGGACTATCTCGAGTATATCAGATTCTGCGTCTTAATTTCTTTTTCAGTAGTAAAGTTTTTTTTTCATTCATTCACTATTATCGTGAATTTAAGGGTTTGGAATTGTGTCTGTGGCCTCCAGAACCGGGTTTTGGTTCCCCATTTGCCTCTGTGCGCTCTCCTCTACCCAAATCCAAAGCAACTCATTCAAAGGTGTGTCTCTTTTAAGAGAGGGTGTCTGTAAGGTTGAAAAATCATTTGGAAACGTGTTTTGAGCTGAGTACAGGGGATGAAGGGTTTGGGTATGGCATCACTGGAAATGAAAACCGTTTGTGCCAATTCGCGTTATTTCCAGAGATATGGCCCATTATGTGCAGAGATGTCGAAAAATGGCCCTTTTTTGGCCGTTTTTGACTTAGCTTCCCATAATGACTTGTTTCTTGAGTTCTAGACCGTTTTAAAAAATTTCAAAGACACCATCTTGAAGCTGAGGATTTGTTCTTTCATGTCTTCTCATAAAATCTACTAATTTAAGAGATTTTTAGGTCATAAATGAGCCAAATATGACAAAAAAGTGAAATCGCGAAATGTTCAAAAATAAGGTTTTTGGCCTTTTTCTCGAAAATTTTAGTCAAACTCTACCCACGGGACCCCCATTTTCTTAATTTTCAGGTATTTTTACCCCTAGGGCAACTGCTCTTCACTCCCAACTCTCTGACCGAGTAATTCTGTTCAAGGTTTAAAATGGTAAGTTTGCATCTGCTCCTATGTTATAACATAGGCAAATTTTAATGTAACAAATTTTGTGTGCCAAAAAACTTCCTGCACTTTATGATTAAAATTTTGCTCAGTTTCCTTTTCAGGATTTGTCACACTAACCCTGGAGCAGCTACCCATGCAAAAATACTGGTAGTTCTAGCATTATTTTTGTCAAAAAAGGCCCAGATTTGAGCTGAAGTCTTGATTCGGCCCAATGCTATAACATGGGGCAAATATGACCAAAAAATTTTTGGTCTGCCATTTTGATTTTATCCCCTTAAATTGAATAAACCAACTCAGATACACAAGAAAATAACATCATTGTAGCCAAGTTTTTGTATTTGGGTTTTTTTACATCTTGCATTTACAGTCAATTTTAGCCCAAAATAGCCAAAAATTGAGCAAGCATTTTTTTGATTTTCCAGCAAAATCTAAGAAACCAATGTTATTTTCTGGTGTATCTGAGTTGGTCTATTCGATTTTGGGGATAAAATCAAAATCGCAGACCAAAAATTTTTTGGTCATATTTGCCCCATGTTATAGCATAGGGCCAAATCAAGACTTCAGCTCAAATCTGGGCCTTTTTTGATGAAAATAATGCTAGAACTACCAGTATTTTTGCATGGGAGCTGCTCCAGGGTCAGTGCTAAAATCCTGAAAAGGAAACTGAGCAAAATTTTAATTATAAAAGTGCAGGAAGTTTTTTGGCACACAAAATTTGTTACATTAAAATTTGTTATGTTATACATAGGAGCAGATGCAAACTTATCATTTTAAACCTTGAACAGAATTACTCGGTCAGAGAGTTGGGAGTGAAGAGCAGTTGCCCTAGGGGTAAAAATACCTGAAAAATTAAGAAATGGGGGTCCCGTGGGTAGGGTTTGACTGAAATTTTTGAGAAAAAGGCCAAAAACCTTATTTTTGAACATTTCGCGATTTCACTTTTTTGACATATTTGGCTCATTTATGACCTAAAAATCTCTTAAGTTAGTAGATTTTATGAAAAGACATGAAAGAACAAATCCTCAGCTTCAAGATGGTGTCTTTGAAATTTTTTAAAACGGTCTAGAACTCAAGAAACAAGTCATTATGTGAAGCTAAGTCAAAAACGGCCAAAAAAGGGCCATTTTTCGACATCTCTGCACATACCGGGTGCGCCGCGCAAGTTTTGACAAAGTTTAGACCTCAATTACTCAGGTCCAAAATAAGTTACATACCTGAAATTTTAACACAACATACTCCTATGCTTCCTTAAAGAAACCATAAATTTTTATTAAATTGCAATCATTTCTTCTAGAGTTATAGGCCTTTAAGTGAGGGCAGCGCAAATTTTGCCTGTTTATCCTGTAATTACAAAATTTGGGACACATTTTGGACTCCATTTCATAGGCCCAAAGAATCAATGATTGCTCAAATAGAAGACCAACATAAGCTAAAGGGGAAATGCTAAGCCTTTGTATGCATTGCCGTTTTTATGGTTGTACATATTGGCTAAAATATTGCATATATTGGAGCTAATTTCTGAAAATTCGCTGATGGACACAAAAGCGGTTTTTAGGATTTTTGACAATTACATTAAATTCTACTATGGGCTCCAGAAAAATTCGAGATGCTTCCAAATTTCCATAGTTATTGTTCATACAATTGGCAAATTTGTGTATTATTGTGAGCCCATCATGTTTGGCTGGACCTGAGAAATTAGCAAAATACTGTAATTACAGGGTTAACGGGCAAAATTTGGGTTGCCCTCACATAAAGGCCTATAACTCTAGAAGAAACAATTCTTATTTAATAAAAATTTATAGGTTCTTTAAGGAAGTTTACATGTATAATGTGTTAAAATTTCAAGCATGTAACTTATTTTGATCCTGACTTATTGAGGTCTAAATTTTGTCAAAACTTGCGCGGCGCACCCGGTAATGGGCCATATCTCTGGAAAGAAAGCGAATTGGCACAAACGGTTTTCATTTCCAGTGATGCCATACCCAAACCCTTCATCCCCTGTACTCAGCTCAAAACACGTTTCCAAGGCCTGGTTTCGATTTCTCCAATCTTACAGACACCCTCTCTTAATTCACTGTATTTGCTGCAAAAATCTAAAAATAAAATGAAATTGAACTCTAAAAATATGGAGCATGATTTGCCATTCTTATTGACAAACCTGCTCAGTTACTATTTTAATAAACTCAAATTTATATTTATTTTATGCTTGAGGAAATAACGCCACTGCGGCTTGACCGTCAGTACAAACTAGAATGGGAGGATGATGGGCTCTTGGGTTTTTTCAAGCTCATAGTTCCAGGACTGCTCCACGACAACTACCCAAACATCTCTAATGAGGAAAAAAAGACGGTTCTATTTTTGCTATTCTTAAATGCGATGTTTCATAAATAAATACAACTTAGGTTCAATCTACACTTGCTATATCAAATCTTCTGGTGGCTGATCAATATGACTGGGATGATGATGACAGTATAACTGACGATGAGGCTCCACCAAGTAATTTTACTCCAATGCTGTTACGATGGTTTCACTACCAGCATTGCAGAGGACGAAATGGCAGAAAAGTGGTCTTTCCACCACTGCTATGGCAAAATAAGTCCAAAACTTATACAAGCAGTTAGTTTAGTACAATGAAAACGTGAAAAATTTAGAATGTTCTTTGCAGGAAGTGCGGACATCGCTTACTAGATGCAGCTGGACACTTTTTGTTTCCCGAGAACAACCTCAGGAGTGCCACGTTTTTGCATTTGGTGCACAAAGTGCCTTTTTCAACAAGGATACGGGAGAGTGGGATAAGGGTGCCAGCAGTCTATTGAACCAGGTAAAGACTGTTCCAATCTCACACATTTCGATCAGCTTTTGTCAGTTGCCCCATTTCGAATGCCTCAAACTAAATTACTAAAGGTCTAAAGGTGACAGGTGTTCGAGTTAATGCTAAAAGGCTTCTTTGGTGATGATGAGCCAACAGCCAATGACCCGTCAACAGCTACAAGGTTCATCTCCGTCTACGAAATTTCGCCACTACCTCCGAATGGCTGCTTTTTTGAAAACGTTAGAATATCATTAAATTTTCATTGCAAGGCATCAATAAAATATTCTTAGCCACGCAGCGTGAATGTGAAAGTGCTGCCTCCCAGCAACATTCTACTGGTAGACAGCAAATATTTCTTCAGCGTCAAAGAAATACGGGTTTAGTTTGATGGCTTAGCCAATTCTCGATTCTCAATTCTCCCCTAATACTTAAAATCTAGGATCAAGCCTCCTCTCACAATAGAACACCTTTTGACAACTTTGTTAGTGGTATGTTAGTCTGGCGTATTTTTTGCCAAAACGCATTTTATTAAAATAAATCTATTGCAGGATACATGCTTTGAGAACGATTTGGAAGCCGGTACAGGGACCCTGCTCCTGACAAGTGTCTTCAAATATGCGAGCCGTGATGATGAAAATTTCTAATTAAAGTGATGCGTATAGGACTAACAAGGCCATGCTGCCATGCAAATCCTGCCGAGTTATTCCTAAACAAGTATATGGCGAAAAGTTTAATAGGTGACCGCGGAGCGCTTCCCCCCTTCCTATTCACCTGCAGCTGTCTCCATATTGACTTCATACTAAATGCATTAAATTTTGTTGTTCAAAAGGACAATTGTGTGGTTTCTCACTGAATTTCAAAAGTAAGCACAGATTTGAAATTGGCATAATTGACTTGCGAATTAACTGAAATTCACTAATCAATAAATAAAAGTTATGATGTGCGCCGCAGGCCTCTCCCAACCTAGTCCATATATATAATAGAGGAGCCTGTCTTGTTAGTAAGCATGGGGGGCGCCATGAGGGAAGCTTCTGGTGAGGAGGTGAAGATGGTTTTGGGTAAATTGGGGCTGGGGAAGCCGATTCTGAGTTAATCAGCTTGATTTGAGCATGGGAATGTGCTCAAAACATCAAAAAAGTGAGTTTTTTCAATGTTTTGGAACTGCGCAGTTTTGGGACTCAACCCAATTTAGACAAGTTTCAGTTATTAAAGATAAATATTCCCAAACAATTAAGCCTTGAACCACTTTGGCAACCTCACCCTACTCGGGTTAGGTGCCTAATCTTTGAAGTCCCTCGAGGACAGCCAGGTGTTTGCTCTTGCATTCACTTGGTGTGGGTGGGGGGATCCTCAAAAGAGTCCATAGACCAAAAGAAGAGGCTAATGCATGAAAAAAGCTGAGCACCCGTGTAGCGGGAACCATGCAGCCCAAATCCAAATGCTTAAAAGAGGCTAATGCATGAAAAAAGCTGAGCACCCGTGTAGCGGGAACCATGCAGCCCTAAACCATGTCACCATGCTTCACACCAATCCCTAAACTTTAGGCACCATGGTCCAATTAAACCCCCAAACCATTACTTCCTTTTTTCATACCAACCCAAAACCATGCCTCCATGCTCCATTCGACTCCCCACATAAACCCTCAAACCCTTGCCACCATTAAACCTCCATGCTCCATGCTCATTTCCAAACACATGCTGTTATGCACTATACAAACCCCCAAATCGTTTGCCTTCATCATCCATCCCAATACCCAAATTATCGTCTTCATGCTCCATTCCACCCCCTTTAACATCTCCAAATCCTTAAACTCTCGCCGTCATACACAAAACAAACATAAAAACCCTTTGCTTATTCTCACCTACTTATTTCCAACCGCCAAACACTTGCTGCCATGCACCATACAAACACCAAACCATAATTTTTGCCTCCATGCCCCACGCCCCCAATCCTTTGCTGGCGGCAAACACCATAAAACCACCAGCCCAATTTCAATTCATTCAGTCCATTTCCTCCTCCCCCCACAACCATTTGCCTTGCTCTATCACCAGACTAGCCCCCATCTGTTAGCCAATCCTCCCATGTAGGGCGGTGGATGCCAGATGCTTTTACAGGCCTATTTAGGTTCACCCAATTCTCCCATGTAGGGCGGTGGATGCCAGATGCTTTTACAGGCCTATTTAGGCTCACCCAATCCTCCCATGTAGGGCGGTGTATGCCAGATGCTTTTACAGGCCTATTTAGGCTCACCCAATCATCCCATGTAGGGCGGTGGATGCCAGATGCTTTTACAGGCCTATTTAGGCTCACCCAATCCTCTCATGTAGGGCGGTGGATGCCAGATGCTTTTACAGGCCTATTTAGGCTCACCCAATCCTGCCATGTAGGGCGGTGGATGCCAGATGCTTTTACAGGCCTATTTAGGCTCACCCAATCCTCCCATGTAGGGAGGTGGATGCCAGATGCTTTTACAGGCCTATTTAGGCTCACCCAATCCTCCCATGTAGGGAGGTGGATGCCAGATGCTTTTACAGGCCTATTTAGGCTCACCCAATCCTCCCATGTAGGGCGGTGGATGCCAGATGCTTTTACAGGCCTATTTAGGCTCACCCAATCCTCCCATGTAGGGCGGTGGATGCCAGATGCTTTTACAGGCCTATTTAGGCTCACCCAATCCTCCCATGTAGGGCGGTGGATGCCAGATGCTTTTACAGGCCAGAATCTCAACATCAACCTCAACTTGCAGCCATTTTTCCCCAATTTTATGCCTTTTCGAGTTTTTTTTATGAATTTCAACAGATTTTTTTCTGCAAGTATTATGCCAATAGTCGCCGTAGGCGACGGCGAAGCTCAACCTAGTCTTATATAATACGGGTGATGCCATTTTCGGGATGGCCTTGGCGCCTTATGGTATCTAATCAAATTTTGCCAAATGATAGCTTATAGGATAGATCTCAGTGAGTTCTGCAAAATATGTAGGGAAGTCCTCGCAGTTTTTCCTTAATAATGAATTATGAGTGAAAACGTGTCGATTTTTGTCAATTTTAGGTCTTTTTCAACTTTACTTTGCTCTAGCTCATTCAATTTTTGACTTTTCTTGTCGGACTTTTTTTTCAATTCAAGGCAAAACAATTCTGCTTAATACCTGTTATTTACTTTTCCACTTTATTTGGAATTAAAACATCGAAAAATGCCAATGAGTAAAGTCAATTTTTGTGATTTTGGCCCTACTCAGTGGGCTGATGTTGCAAGGTATTCATTAGTAGGGATATGCCAGAGATCAATTTGATTTTATGTGTTGCACTCAGCGATTGCTCTAAATCAATGAACTGCTTTTTGCTTTGCGTATTTCAATTTACTTATAATTATTTTATTACTCAGTGGTGTTTTTAAAACTGGTAGAACTTATTGGAAATGCTGCATTTTACTGATACACAGAATTAAATTCTTGCAGTATTGATTCCTGACGCCAGTGATCATGAAATTAAAAAAACTGAAGATTTTATATGCTGTGAAGGATTGAAAAGTGTGGCCGCGCGAAGCGCGGCCCCTGACCCCTATTACTAGTATCCATATATATAATAGAGGAGCCTGTCCTGTGAGTGAGCATTTCGCGCGCCATGAGGGAAGCTTCTGGTGAGGAGTTAAGAGTGTTATTGGGTAAATTGGGGTCAAAGAACACGATTTTGAGGGGAAGGGCTTGCACCGATCATGGGAAAGTGCTTAAAACATCAAAAATGTGACTTTTTTCAATGTTTTGCAACTGCGCAGTTTTGGGAAGCTACTCATTGAAGTGAAGTTTTAGTCATTACACATAAATTTTCATAGAGCACAGCAAACCTATATCCTTCTTTGGCGATCTGACCTTTGTTGGGTTGATTGCCTAATCTTTGAAGTCCCTTGAGGACAGCCAGGTGTTATATTCACTTGGTGTGGCTGTAATTTGGCCACTGGGAGGGAGTACCTAAAAGAGTCGCTGGACCACAAAAGAGGCAGAAGCATGAAAAAAGCTGAGCACCCGTGTAGCGGGAACCATGCAGCCCAATTACATTCCTCCAATCCATTTGCCCCCCCCCTACCCTTCCATTTGACCCCCTATTGGCCCCTAAGACTTGATGAGACATGTTTTGTTTCATTTATCGAACCTAATGTGGATTATTCCCTCAAAAATTGAAAAACGTTAAAAATGTTCCATATAGCAAACAAATGCATCTACAAACCACCTAACAACATTAAACATTAGAAACTTTGAAGGTGTTTATTTAAAATAAAGCTTACTTTTCCGTGGACGACTAAATTGCCCTTAATTCCGTTTATGAAAGGGAACTTCCCAATCCAAGTAAAGACTAAGTATAGTAAAGGCTAAAAATAGTAACAATCCTACATTTATTTTGCTTTTTCATTGAATATTGTCCATGAAGCAAATACCCTATTGATGAGATGCATCCTGACTGTTGTTTTTCCAACACTTATGGGCAGCAGTGATGTGACCATAGCATCTAAACCAATACCATTTTTAAAGTAAGCAGCGATAAGCAGCGAGTAGTTATGAGTATGTATGAGATCAGTAGTTATTTCCTCATTACATTGAATTTTGCTACTGTTATTTAGTGTGTGAAGCCTTTAGGTGACATAGATTTGCCAAAAATGCGCCCAGTCATTCTTCATTTCATCATCATTAGCATATAAAGGAGCTAAAATAATAGGTTAGTGCACTACATAGTGCACTACCTAGTGCACTAGCAATAGCGTTCCATACTTTAAGACGTGTTTTGCGAGAAGAGCACGAATGACCCAAGGGTCGAGACCCATGGATTTTTTGACCCCCCTTTTTTATGATGGGAATCAAAAGTACAATATGTGGGAAGTAAAATTCATCAATATACTTGGTGTCAAAACTCAATATCCAGGTCAGGACAGCTCTGTCAAGTTAGAGGTCGCAAAATTTGAGTTTTTGGCGATTTTTTCCGTAAAACTGAATTTTCATGCTCATTTCTTTGCCAAAAGTACTCAAATTGGGTATGGATCGATTTGTCTACATTAGCTGGACACAGGTATGCCAATAGTATTTAGATTTTTTACCAAAAATTTTCATATTTTATCTAAAAACCTAATCAATGCCATAAAACGAAAAATTGAAATCTCACAAAAAAATCAATGTTCCTCAAAACATTTGTTCAAAAGTCTGAAAACAGACATCGTCATCGTCTTCCTCATAAAATTCTGGCCCAGGTCCTACCTTTAAAATTGCCATTTAGGTATGTTCCAAAAGAGATAATGGCCCAAACTTGACGAGCACCAAAAATATGCCCTATGTTATAACATAGGGCAGCAAAGGGCAATTAAGAAGACAGAGAAAATTTTGATGCTAAAAAACTTCCTGCTCTTCAGTTAAACAGAATTACTCAATTTCCTTTTGTGAGCTATTCGCCCTAGGCCTTATGCAGGTATTGAGCAAAAAAAAGTGCTGGGTTTTAGTTTATATACATAAAAAAATTATCCAAAGTTTTCGGACAGGTCGAGAATCCACCCTATGCTATAACATGGGGCAAAAGTGACAAAAATTTTTTGTCTTAAATTTAGGTTTAAATGGCCTAAATCGATGCTCTGGCCGCAAATACACCTAAAAATATCATTTTTATGCTCAATTTCATTATATTTCGAAAATAATTGCTTTAAATATTTTTGTTCAAATGGTCTTAAATGAGGAAGAAAACCAAGTGATCAGATGTCGAAATATAATGAAATTGCGCATAAAAATGATATATTTAGGTGTATTTGCAGCCAGCAGCATCGATTTAGGCCATTTAAAACTAAATTCAAGACAAAAAATTTTTTAGTCAATTTCGCCCCAAGTTATAGCATAAGGTGGATTCTCGACCTGTCCAACACTTTGGATAATTTTTCCTGTATATAAACTAAAACCCAGCAATTTTTTTTGCTCAATACCTGCGTAAGGCTTATGGTGAATAGCTCACAAAAGGAAATTGAGTAATTCTGTTTAACTGAAGAGCAGGAAGTTTTTTAGCATCAAAATTTTTCATCTGCTAAATTGCCCTATGCTATAACATGGAGCATATATTTGATGCTCGTCAAGTTTGGTCTATTATCTCTTTAGGAACATACCTAAATTGAAATTTTTAAAGTAGTTCCTGGGCCAGAATTTTATGAGGAATACGATGACAATATCTTTTTTCAGACTTTTAAACAAATGTTTTGAGGGAAATTGTTTTTTTGTGTGAAATTTCAATTTTTCGTTTTATGGCATTGATTAGGTTTTTTGATAAAATATGAAATTTTTTGGTAAGAAATCTTAATACTCTTGGCATACCTGTGTCCAGCTAATGTAGACGAATCGATCCATACCAAATTTGAGTACTTTTGGCAAAGAAATGAGCATGAAAATTCAGTTTTACGGAAAAAATCGCCAAAAACTCAAATTTTGCGACCTCTAACTTGACAGAGCTGTCCTGACCTGGATATTGAGTTTTGACACCAAGTATATTGATGAATTTTACTTCCCATATATTGTTCTTTAGATTACCAACATAAAAAAGGGGGGTCAAAAAATCCATGGGTCTACCATTCGTGCTCCTCTCAAAAACCGCCTCTTAATGCACTAGGGTAGTGCACTACCTAGTGTGCTAAACCTAGTGCACTACCTAGTGCACTACCCCTAGTGCACTAGGGGTAGTGTAGCACTATCATACTTTAATCGGCTGCAGAAAACTACCTATTGAATGACAATTGACATGTTATTGACATTTAAAGCAAGGAATAAGACAAGTAATTTTAATTTTTAGATTTTAGTTTTTTTGATTCCTTTATTTCAGACGTCTTTACTTTTTGCTGAACAAAAAATGATGAATAGGAGTTTTCCCTGGACTGGCGGCAGACTTCATCCTGGAGCTGCTGCAGCAGTGCCCAGATCTGGAGAAGTACATCACTTTATGGGGTCCCTGCTACATGGAGGACCTGGAGCCAGTCCTGCTGGCCTGTCTGGCGGCTTCACGAAGCTTCTATTGGCAAGCTGGCTATCTGGTTAAGTTGAATGAGACGCATGTGAAGAAGGAGGAACTAGATGACTGGCTCACTCAACTTCCCCACCGACACCCCAACCTTAGAGCCCAGCTCGAAATCTGTGAAGAATATGCAGGTCTGAATCACCACCTCTGCTTCAAAGCCCCCACCATTCCACATTTCACTTTCTGCCTCTGCCACATTGCTTGCTCCTAACCCTCCTACTTAGGATTTAAAAAAACATTGATTTAATCTTTTGTGACGATTTCTTTGCTTCGATTTCATTGGTTTTATTCCATCTAAAAAAACTCCACTGCTCCTTCCTAAGCTGGCGGCAATTTTGGCACAGAAAGGACACAACTTTAGAAAAAGTAATGATAAAATAACAAAAGAAAATAAAAATAAAAATACAATAAAATGCCCTAAAGTTAAATCGAAAACAAGGTGTTCTCGGCTGTTGCCAAGATGCGCGGCCTCACCTCAAGACACCACCTAGATGAAAATTCATGGCAAAATTCAACCGATCTCAATGAAAAACCATGAATTATACATGTTCAAATTTTTGAAACATCAAGATTTTTGGTTTTTGACCATAAATAGAGCAATACTAAAAATTTCAAATATTTCTCTTACCAGCTTCAAGACATTACTATTTCGGACGTACATTCCACAAATCAGCTAATTTCATTGAAAAACCATAGACTTATGCATGTTCAAATTTTTGAAACATCAAGATTTTGGGTTTTTGACAATAAATCGATAAATAACAAATATTTCGAAAATTCCTTTTGCCAGCTTCAAGATATTACTTTGAAGGAAGTACCTGCAAAAATTCAGCAAATTTCATTGAAAAACCAGTGATTTATGAATTTTCGTACTTTGAAACATCAAAAAATTGAGTTTTGGGCGAAATTCAAAAAATTACGCCAAGCGCCAAAAATGGTCCAGAGGCACGGCCTAGACGGACCTTCGTCTGCAAAAAATCAGCCATTTTCGTTGAAAAACCGAGGAGTACGGGCCTCGGACACATATATATATATATATATACTAGTAATATGGGTCAGTGGCCGCGCTTCGCGCGGCCACACTTTTCATTCAGCAATA
>JASANA010008765.1:0-27529 GCA_030248095.1 Ptycholaimellus sp. GST1_10
GATTAAGGACGCTTTGGAGATGCTTTGGGTTATTCATTCACAATTCTCCTCATGCTGGAATGCTTCTTCACCCTGAAGCTGGGCAGGAATAGCTCAGGACTTATTCGGCTTCCGAGCACTAGGCCAGACCGACGTCTTCACCCGCGTCCCTCAGGGCTGCTTCCAGATGCCAACCATTTCTGGCACATGGGCTATCTAGACAACTCGACGACAGAATTTATACATAAATTCTTTTTGTCCTACGCCGATGACATGGCTATTTACACTAGGGCTTCCGCGGGTGTGGATCCTTTTTCTTCTCCACCTTAGCCAGCTTGAATTAGTCCTGGAACGACTATCGGAGGAGGGTGCCAAGTATATCCGCCGCTAAGGAATAAATTTCCCAACCCTAGGTTTCCCGCTTGGCTTTCAACCTTCAGGGCTTAAAGCGCATTGTTCCCAATCCCTGAGCGTACGGCTATTTTGGCAGCTGCCACTCCACCTAGGAATGCGCAACAAAACAGCTCAGAAAAAACACTCGCCTCTTCTGTCCAACAATCGATGACGCATTTCGCCTAAGTACTACCACGTTTCCCAGTCCTCTTTACTACCTTCTGAAAACCAAAGTTCCATGGCAGTGGACTTCAGTGCATCAGGAGGCTTTTGATTCCGTCCGCTCGTCTTTTGGCAGAAGCGGCCCAATTGGCCTTTCCCAGGGACGATGTTCCCTTTCGCATCCATTGTGATGCCAGTTTTGAGGCCACTGGCTACATGATTAACTTGCTGATACAACCAGACGGTATAGAGTGCTCCTTTAGCTTTGGGGGCGCACAAATTCCATGGACTCCGGTCTTTGCATGCCCACTCTCCCCAAGGAATGTTTTCGCCATCATGTTTGCTTTCCTTCAAGGGCTTAGATGGCTTTTTCATTACCCTAAGGGCGGTCCTACCATTGTGTAACATGCAGCCCATAAAAGTCATGAGCAACTTTTTACTTGCAAGAGCAACAGTGCTCGCATTGCTCGCTGGCGATCTAAGCTCAGTGCTTACAGCATGACTATTCAGTATGTTCAGGCACTTTACCTCATCGCCTACCTGACTACCTTTCACGCTTATGGATAATCCTACTCCTGGGAAGCGAACCAGGCAATGAGAGGAAGAGGACGCGAAATTGCGTGATTGCCTTCAGCAACAGGGCTCCCATCCTCTACCTCTTGGCCTTGACAAGGACATTGTCACTTCCATTCCCATAAGGCATTCTGTTTCGGACTGCTACGTCACATTTTTTGTTTTGCAACGCCCCTTACCTTCTTCTTCAGCAGAGGCTTCCTCCCCTGCGGAGGCTTCCTCCTCCACCTCGGGCACTGCCACTCAAACTGACGGCCCCCTCGCTTCATTGACCGCTGAGCTACAGCGCTTAGATTCCTCCATTGCCGCGATTGCACACGCACTTCTCCAGGGCGGCCACGCTAGGAATGAGCAGATGAAACTCGGCTATCGTTTGGGCGACGATGGCGTAGTTCTCAAAATCCTCCATCTCCGCATGGTTCCTCTCTGCCCTTCCAGTCTTCAAATCCGCATTCTCCATGAATCTCATGATTCTCCATGGACAGGCATGCATCAATCGGCTGAGAAAATGCTTTCTCAAATTACCTTATATACATGGTGGCCTGGCTTAGGACGGGACGTGGTCAATTACGTCCGTATGTGCGCTATTTGCGCTGGTACGAGAAATCTATCCCGCAAAGTGACCCCTCTCCTTCAACCCCTCCCATGGCCTAAAGACGTTTTTCGTCACATTCAATGCGACATTATAGGACCTTTTGATCAAACTTCCAGCGGCCATGTGGCCAAATTATTAGTGGTCTGCGTGCGATCACGCTTTCCTATTTGTCTTCCTTTGCGCAATATGACTTCCGATCACATAGCAGAGGTGCTGATAGACTTCGTTATCGCTCTATTTGGAGTTCCTGACACCATAGGGGCTGACGCTGGCAGCGCCTTCACTTCTCATACCTTCCGCCAGATTATGGCCATGATGGGCGCCACTGTCCGTACCTGCAGTCCTTGCAATCAGAAGGCTAATGGACGCTGTGAGGCCGTAGCTAAAAAGCTCATCACGCTAGAGCGTAACAAATGGCTGGCCACTCAAATGGCCAATCAGCTTCAGGACCTTTTACAGTCCTCATGGATCGAGCCTGACCGATTCGTCAATTTGGCTCTAATGCCTTATAGGGCTGCTGGACACAGAAGCATAGGTGTTTCTCCCTACTTCTGCCTATTTAAGACGGACATGCGCATGCCCTCGCAATGCATCCTTGAACGGAGCTTGCAGCTTTCTGAGTCTGAGGACAGCCAACGCATGATGGTTGAACGCCTCAATAGGGCAGAGCGCTGGATGCGCGAAACAGCTGCGAGGGCATTTGCGGACATTCGCAACAAATGGACATCCCGAATGTTTCTCCCTAAGGACTTGATGGCAGGGGCTTTAGTGCGTGTAAAGCGCGAGGGCAGTCATATCCACAAGCGCGACCCTTTCCGCTGGTGGGGGCCTTTCCGAGTCATTGCCATGCTCCTGCAACGCAATCACGTTCTTCTCCGCCACATTCTCTTTCCAGATGAACCAGATTTTGAGACACATGTGACAAATGTCAAGGTCACTCATGAAATCGTTCCCCTCCCTTGGAATCCCCATGGACATTCAATTGAATGGTGGACTGCAATGGGCGATCCTGAAGCACCAGATCCTGACAACACCACTCCTGCTCGTCGCTCTCAGCGCCTCAAGGCCGTTGCTGCTCGTCGCAACGCCGAATACTACCTCTTTTACCGCTCCATTCTTTATAAGGACCCAGTCAATCGCTGGGATGAAGTTATGGCAGACGCCCGCCAACAGGCGGAACGGCTTCGTCTTGAGGGCAATGAGGCACAGACTAATCCTGTCCCTTGACATTCTTCGCTTTCATACTCGGCTTGGGCTTTATTTGTTTGAAAGAAGGGCAAGTGTGAGCGTGGAGTATGAAAGGCTCAAAACCTCTGGGCAAAGATGAAGGAAGGACGAATGATAGGGCACGAGCGGCGAGAAGAAGAAGTAGGACGTGCGAGACGACGAGGACTGGGTGGCACGACGCCACTCCTCCTTCACTTCCCCTCTCCCTTGCCCAATTACCGCCCCTTTTCATACATCCCACTTTTGTATATTTTAAGGACGTCATTTTGACTTTTATCATTTTGACTTTTACGATTCACAAGTCTAACAATTTATGATTCTGCTGTTGGTAACATTTTATGCGGCAATACTATTTCTTTTATGACAACATGATTTTATGGATTTGGCATTTTTCGCTACAGCATAGGGCAGCTTAGGAATGCTACAGCAACCTGTTTATGAATGGGCGATCAACAGGACATTTAACTCCTAGGACATAATTCCCTTCATTGTCAGCTTTGTGTACACAACCATTTATTGTGGTTTTTCATGCTGATTTTGACCAAAAATGTGTATTTGGTGCCTTTTTGATGCAATTTTGAGCATATTTTGAGCTTTTTGAGAAAAGGGCATGTACGCAGCCTCTGTAGGAGTGCTAAAATATGCTAAACAATTGCTCGAGGCCAGCGCAAAATATCCCCCAAGCCCCAGCAGGGCAAGGGCAGTCAGAAGTGAGAATAGGACGAGGCTATGCTTGATGATGCCTCCAGTTGTATGTTCTTGGCTACATCTGATAATGATCTCCAGCTCCTTGGTCCCTAATTGCAAGACAAAGCAAATAATCAACCTATTAACATAAGTATGGCCACATTAGAAGCTACAAATAATATAAATGGAGAGTGAATGATACTAATGGACATGTAAACAAAAAGGCCTGTTAGCAGAACCTGCACAACTTTCTAGATGCGAATAAGAAAATATTTCACAATGTAAACATTTGTCATTTTGATATATAACACGTCGGGTTTCGGTTTGATACTTTCTGGATATTTTTGATTGAAAATTTGCTCTCAACATTTGGCCCTATGTTAAAGCATAGGCAAAAATTCCGGAAAAAAAATTGGTCTCAGATTTCCATTTTTACAGCCTAAATATCTCCTTTAGGGTCCAATACACCCTACTGCCACATTGGTTTCCTTTGTTTTCGTTCAAAATTAGTAAATCCTGAATCGACTATTTCCTATGCTTAAGCTTAATGGAATTATGGACGAAACCTACTAAGCAGTTGCCACTAAGTGGCACTGTGTCGAAAGCAGCAACCATTGGTTCTGCAAAAGGGCTGCCGCAGGCACCCTTTCCGCTAAAAAGGAGACGATCCTATAGCAGCCTCTAACCTGTAAATTCCCAGGCTTCAACAAATATTTCTCTGTAGCAGCTGAACGGCTAAAAATTGCACACAAGACTTAAATTTTTTTGTTCACAATTCATATATTCTGATTCTAAATCTGTGCTTACTTTTCAGGTTGGTGAAGAAACCACCTACTTGCCCTTTTGAGTGACAAATTTTCTTGTTTTCAACAAAGAACGTCAATCAGTTAGTGGCGCTAGCAGCTGAACAGTTGGGAATTGAACAGACGACTTAAGTTTTTTTGTTCATAAATTATATGTAACGATTCCAAATATGTGCTTTCTTTTTATGTTAGTTGAGAAACCACGGACTTGCTTTTCTGCCCTCTTCTTTGAATGGATGTGAGTTCGTCACTCAAAAGGGCAAGTAGGTGGTTTCTTCACCAAGCTGAAAAGTAAGCACAGATTTAGAATCAGAATATAGGAATTGTCAACAAAAAGTTCAAGTCTTGTGTGCAATTCTTAGCCGTTCAGCTGCTACAGAGAAATATTTGTTGAAGCCTGGGAAGTGCTATGCTTAAGCATAGGAAATAGTGGATTCAGGATTTACCAATTTTGAACGAAAACAAAGGAAACCAATGTGGCAGTAGGGTGTATTGGACCCTAAAGGAGATATTTAGGCTGTAAAAATGGAAATCTGAGACCAATTTTTTTCCGGAAATTTTGCCTATGCTTTAACATAGGGCCAAATGTTGAGTGCAAATTTTCAATCAAAAATATCCAGAAAGTATCAAACCGAAACCCGGCGTGTTATATATCAAAATGACCGCAAAAACCTCAATTTTAACGTGATAATAATGCCGTGCTTGAATATTTTGACTGGTTTGAGAAATCAGTTTTTTGGCGCCAAAATTGAAAATTCGAAATTTTCGATTTTTCAAAATTACGGTTTTCGTAATTATTTTTGCGAAAATTGAAGTACACCACCTTTTTTGTCTTCAAATTACCTTTCGATTGATATATAATAGTCTACATTTATCCAAATTTTCTAAAACAAAATTTTCAAAAAACTGAAATTGCTGGTTTCAAAGTTTGAAAAAAGTGCATGTTACAAAAGTGACCATATCAGCCCAACCAATCCGTCTTTCGGGAAACGACTGGTGACACAGAGATGAGAATTAAATTGTCTTGGATGGTGGCACAAAGTCAATCGAACCTTCATTTTTCAAATCTGGAATCCCACATTTTGAGTCTATCGAATTCCGCCTCTTAAAATCATCCGACTTGTATTTTTTTTTATTTTGATGACAAGATAGATTTAAGACTTAAAATGGCCTTTTCTTTGGGTGGAAAAATCTATTGCTAAATCGCTGTAATTGTTACCAGAACTATCAAAAAGCATTTTATTCCATGAGTTTCCGTGTTTCGCCAAATGTACCCCAAGTCCAGGCATTTTTCACAGCCTTACGCTAATGCAACATTGAGGCACTGCTCATGTGTCCTTCTTTCGTGCTTCTGCCCCATTCCACTCACCTCTTCCCCTGCCACCTTTCCATCCACAATCATAGGCTGCCCTGTTCTTGATTCAAGGCCGCCACTCAGAGGAAGAGTGTGTGCAAGATGGAGTGGCGTGTAGGGGCGCACAGGTGTGTACATGCTTTGTGGGAGGGGCGGCGGGGAGGGGGCTGACGGGGGTGTACCTACCACGCCAATATCAGCCTCTCATCTTCTGCCTCCCCCGCCTCCCCTTTTTTCCTGCCTCCACTTGCTCACTTCCTACTCCAACCCCTGCCAGCCTATTCATCGCGCCTCATTCTACGCCCCACTTAGCTGCTCTATTCTAGACCCACTCCCCTCTTTTCTCCTCCTCCATAGGACGCAGAAAAGGAGCATGCGTAAAGCAATTTCTGCTCCTCCCCGCCTGCCTTTCCGCACTTCTTCGCCCACGAGTCAGCTTTGGCCCAGCCAGCCCCTTTAGCCCCAAAGATAGAAGCGATCCTTTTGGGGGGGGGGGGGCAAAGACAGCCTAGCGGGTAAGCGAGTATGGGGAAGGGAATGGGGGCCTCTGTGTCTTAGCGGGCCAGCACGGAAGGCGTGTCGGATTTGGACGACTCCCGGGGGGGCCGGGCGCGCGGGGGGCAGGCGGACTTTGGAAGGCTTGTTGCTCGTATATCGACTGAAGGGGGCTGCTGCTGGGGGCTTGTCTCCTCCTCAAGAAGGCGCTGGCTTCATTTGGCTAGGGCCGGCTGTGCTGGCATTCTGCTGCCTCCTCGCCCCTCCAGCCTTGGGCCGGCCTCCGGAAGAAGCCAGCCAGACTCCGTGACTGGGCCTCCCCCGCCCATTTCCTCCCAGCATCATCCAGGGGCTGGCTTGCGTTCCGGAGGCCAGTCTTAGATCACTGACAGTCCCTGCCTGTCGAGCGATTTGTAGAACTCTCGCTTCTGCTGGTTGGGGACTGGGGGAAGGGAAATTGGTTGAGCGATGGCTGGGGGCAGGATGGAGGAAGAGAGGCTTTGACGGGGCCTAACGCGTCCCATGCGCGTAGGTATGAGAGCTCAAGGACTGCAGCAGAGAGGGGGCGGCCGCGGCAAACATGCGAGGAGAGCAACGGCTGCGAATTGGCGACCTCCCCGCTACCCCCCTGCTATTCTTGCACATAGTGGCAGCTCAGCCCCCCCCTTGCCAGTTTGCGGACGAGGGCCCTTCTGATGAATGAAGCACACAGCCTCTTCATGCCCCCAGCCCTAGCCTGGCATTTCCGTCCCTTCCGATAGCGGCGCGTGCTTGCTTCTGCCACGGCCACTAAAAGGGCCTTGGGTGCTTAGAAGGGAATGAAGACGCTGGAGTTTCGCGAGTGTCTGGTGGACTCCCCCTGGCACCGGAGCAACCTGCACGAGCATGAGGCTGCACTGGAGGACGCTTGCAAGGCCATCAAACGCTTGGAAGCCCAGTGCGCTGACCTCATCGATGCTGCCCGAAGTACTACCCTTACCCTCTTTTGCATCTGCCTTCGCAAATATCAATCAATGCTCTCAAAATACTAGGTCTGATGGTGAATTCAGATGAGGCTAAATTTGGCCCCATTCATGAGCAGTCCGCTGAGGAGAAGAAAAGGGTCTGGATTGTTGCAGAGTTGTCGGCAGTTCAGCGAGCTTTCGCTGAGAGCCTGAGTCAGTTCAGCCTCTTCTCCACCCACCGAACGCATTTTCAGACGGACGACGAGCGAACTATCGGTTCATTCTATGCTTTCTCCCCCCTTCATCCTACTCCTCCTACGCAAGCCCCTTTTTCCAGACAGCTGTGTCCAGGACTTTGCCCGCCTCATCAACACCGTGGAGGATCAGCGGGAGCGAATTGTGCCACAAAAACACCCTAATACATCATTCACTGGCCTCATCTTTCAGCTGAAAGAGGCAGAGAAGTCCTACATCGAGCCCCTGCGAAAGTTTCGAGTGGAAAGAATAGGCAGAGTTTTGCAGGTTAGTTGGCAGTTTTCCTCAAAGCAACTTTTTTGTTTTCAAAGCAACTTATTTTTTTTCGATATGCAACCAAAATGTCTAACAAGGTATTCTCGGCTGTTGCCAAGATGCGCGGCCTTTGTTCCAGATAATAAGCTAAGCAATTCCTTTTAACTGCTTTAAGATACTGCCGCAGCAAATGTATCTGCCAAATCTAAGCTGAGTTTATTGAAAAACCAGTAATTTACGGATGTTCGAAATTTTGAAACATCAAGATTTTAGGTTCTTGACTATAAATCAAGAAATAATAAATGTGTCGAAATAAATGTTCAATATATCACCATAAGAGACGTACATGCCAAAATTCAACTGATTTCATTGAAAAACCATCAATTTATGGATGTTCAAATTTTTGAAACATCAAGAATTTAGGTTTTTGGCCATAAACTGAGAAATAACAAATATTTCGGAAATTCCTTTTGCCAGCTTCAAGATACCATTTCGACGGACGTACCTGCCAAAAACCAGCCAATTTCGTTGAAAAACCAGTGATTTATGAATTTTCGTACTTTGAAACATCAAAAAATTGAGTTTTGGGCAAAAATCGAAAAATTACGTCAAGCCCAAAAAATGGCCTGGAGATATCACCCAGGCGGACTTTCATGCAAAAAATCAGCCAATTTCGTTGAAAAACCAGTGATTTATGAATTTTAGTAGTTTGAAACATCAAAAACTTGAGTTTTGGACGAAAATCGAAAAATTACGCCAAGCCCAAAAAATGGCCTGGAGATACCACCTAGGCGGACTTTCATGCAAAAAATCAGCCAATTTCGTTGAAAAACCGCGGAGGCCCGGCCCTGGACAGACATATATATATATATATATGCGGACAGACGGACGCAAAAATGGGGTAACTGGTTAAGCTGGCCTTGGCCGCCCGCCGCTTCGGGCAGGGCGCCAGAGCTCCTCCGGCCTCCGGGCACGGGTGCTACGGCCCCTACGCTTCGCCTAGCATGCTTCGCATGCTAGGCTACGCTGCGGGGCCTCCGCACCCACGCCCTCCGGCCTCCGGAGCTCTGACTGCCCTGCCCTCCGCGGCAGGCGGCCTTCGGCCGCGCAAAAAATTTTCCCCTCTTTGAAAATTTCGGGGGAGGGGGAGAGTTCCCCTCTCCCTTCCCCATCCCCCCCCCCCTATATCCGCCCCTGTTTATATCCCTTTTGCAAACAATAGATTTGTATGAGCTCCTCCCTCTTTCAAAGCCCAAATGAGTCATCCATCCATGTCAGTCTGTTTGCAGGAGGACAGGAAGCGCTTTGAAAAAGCCTCGCGCCAGTTCTACACAACTGTGGACAAACACCTGGGCCTCACCGACAAGGGCGGGAAGGGCGACTTTCATCCCCCCACCGGTTTCGCCCCTCTCCAATTCATTTTTTAATTACTTTTATTCATTTATCGAAACAACACCAATTGGAGCAGAATAGTCGGCAGAAAGAAATTGAAATAATGCAACAGCAAACGCATAAACTGAAGGAGGTCTCCGGGACGCGGATGCGAATGTGGAGATGAGTCAGCGCCATTTCCATGCGGCGAGCCTTGACTACGTGGCCAAGATCCAGGGTGTGGAGGAGCGCATGGGCTTCGAGTTCATCTACACCCTCTCCAGTACTTTTCCTTTTTCTTCCTGCTGTCACTGTCTTGTGAAAGAGTAGTGGACATCTAGGCTTCCTCTACTCCTTCCTCTCCTTCTACCACGTTGGCTATCGTATACACGAGGACTTCAAGCCTTCCCTGGACGCCGTCATACAGAAAGTGGAGAAGGTGCTTCTCCTCCTCTTTCCCGAACACAATACCTCCATCAATTGCTCATCGATCAGTCGCTAAAAAATTCCTGACTCAATAATGATATAGTCCGATCAGGTTTGCAAATTTCTATTTTTGCCGACTTTCTGAAAACCTCCCAAGGTTGCAGTCGAAAGTGTCGTTCGAGTCCACGCAGGCGGAGGCGGAGGGTCTGAAGGGGAAAATGCTGCTCCAAGCGGCCGCCCTCCTACACGACTCCAACGCCACCTTCAAGCAGGGCTACCTCTACCTCATGGTCAAGAAACGTTCGCCCCTCCTTCCATTGAGCTCTGGCAGGCTTTGAAGAAGGGGGACAGAGGTTTCCAGGGAGCAACCTGGGCGGGATAAGCTGGTCCCCGATGTTCGCGGTGTACCAGAAGGACTCGGGGATGTTCACGCTGATTCCCTTCTCAGGGAGTGAGCGGAAGACGGTGAAGGGCCTCAACACCAGCCGCGCCATGGCCCAGCTCCGCTCCTTCAAGATCAAGCTCTGTCGGCGTCGCCAGGCTGCTTTCGGCGAGCGACGATTCTGGTATACACCTCTTCTGTTTTATGGGCACAACAAGAATTGATGTTTTTTTTGCTACAAAAAAAGTGACCTGCGCAAAGTTGATGCCATTGCATAATCAAGAAAAAAGGATTTTAAAAAGTTGTTCAAAAATATTCCAATAAAGTGGATTGCAGTTTTGACGTGATGGCGGAGCGAGAGTCGGAGACCTACACTCTGCAGGCGCTCTCAGAAGAGGACCTACGCCGTTGGCTTGAGGCCTTGAACGCCCTGGAGCCCGTTCTCTCTCCCTCATTCTACCCTCAGCCAGCCTCAATGCTGCTTTTTGAGGCATACATGGAGGACAGTGGGCGAGGGTCGGGCAGCGAAGGCTCCTCGGGCGGATTGGCACTGGATGAGCTGGGCTTCCAGTTCGTGGCCAAGTGCCTGGCTGCTGTCCAGGAGCGGGGACTGGATGAACAGGGCCTCTATCGCAACTGCGGCGTCACCTCCAAGGTTCACGCCGCTTTCTGCAATTGTGGCTCAGAGATCTTAGAGGAGGGAATCTGTTCAAGTTGAAACGAACTGGAAGTGGTACAGGTGCAGAAACTGCTGGCCACCGTGAAGGATGAAAGGAAGCTGGAAGCTCTCAACCTGTCGGACAGGGAGTTCGACGTTCGCACTATCACTTCCACCGTCAAAGCCTACCTAAGGTACCTTCCACCTGTGTCTCTGAGAGCAATTTTTCAGCTGAGGCATAGTTCTATCTATTGGGCTGGCGCGAGCGAGCGTTAGCGAAGTGTCAGCGCCCAGCCCCTCTTTTCGGCCCAGGTGTACGTTTTGGGGGTTATTGCTAGATCTCAATTTTGATAAGGCTCTAGCTCGTCGCAGGGAGCTTCAATCTTTCTAATTCTTTTTGCATTGGAAAGAGCATCATCAAATTAACCAAAACTCGCGAGAAATTGCTGAAAAGTTGCAGAATTGTAGTAAAATTTGTAAAAAACCATTTGTCCGAACTCCTCCTTCTCCTTCTTCTCCTTCTTCTTCTCCGCATCTATTCAATGGACGATAGTAGGTATTCATTTCTTCCCCCACTCATCCCCCCGGGTCCTTGGACCTCATGTATTGCCTTTATTCATAAGTCTTCAGTTAAACAACAACGCATATGCACCAGTGGCGTAGTGGTCTAATTGAATTATCGGCTGGTTGAATCTGGGAGGTTCGAATCCTTCTTAGGCAATTATTTTATTTTGGAAATTTTAAGTTGAGAAAACAACTGGTACCATCGGCAGGTCAAAATTAGATCTCTTTTTTCCCAAAATCGATTGCCCAAAGTATAAAGCATGAAAATTTCATAAAAATATGTTAGTTTGCCAATAAATTTTTATTGTATTTTCAATTTTCGAATCTTTTCTCTTTGTTATATTTTTTAAATAATTTAGTTTTTTTATTTATTATTTATTTTTTTATCCAATAATATCTTAATATATTTTCGATTCTTTTACGTTTGTTATATTTTTTAATGAGTTTTTTTTTCATATGTTATAAAATAATATAAATTTGTATTTATACATTTTACACTATATTAAAAGTGGAAGAAATAACTGGTACCATCGGCAAGCCAAATGTGGGTCTCTTTTCTCCCAATTTTGTAATTGCCTCGAGCAAAAAGTCAAGAAAATTTATCTACTACTTGTGGAATCTGCTGCGTCATCTGCATTTTGTTTTTGGGCGCGCATGGAAAGAGACACTGAACTGCGCGCCAAAAACAAAATGCAACTGTCCAAGCAGCAGATTCCACAAGTAGTAGATAAATTTTCTTGACTTTTTGCTCGAGGCAATTACAAAATTGGGAGAAAAGAGACCCACATTTGGCTTGCCGATGGTACCAGTTATATTATCTTTCAATATGTTTTTAAATCATCGAATTCCATTTTTCAAAATCCATCTTTAAAAATCAGATCATGAAAGGTAGATTTTGAAAATTGGAATTTGATGATTTAAAAACATAATGAGATTTACTCTAGATAAAACTATCTCAGCAATGAAAGCTGATCTTGCTTGTAGGGCGCTGGCAGAGCCGCTGATGACCTGGGAGCTGCACGGGGAGTTCATGAACGCCGGCAAAATGGAGACCAGGCCCGAACGACTCAGCCAAGTCCACCACATCGTCCACAAACTGCCGCCCCAGAACCTCGCCCTCCTCAAACTCCTCATCAACCACCTTGCTCTGGTTGCTGCCAGGTGTCGCCTAACTTCCCTCCCAGCACCTTCCGACCCTAGGCGCTAGTCGCTCTTGTTCAGGAGCTCGGAGAACAAGATGTCCATCGAGAACCTGGGGGTCTGCTTCGGGCCCTGCCTGCTGCGCCCTAAAGACGAAACGCTGGCGGCCATCATGGACATCAAGTTCGCCAACGTCGTCCTCGAGGTCCTCATCGCCAACCGCGACGAGGTTCACTTCCTCCTCCTTCTTGGCCCACCCCCTGCAAAGGCTCCTGCCCTTTCTCAGATCTTCAGCTCCGCTCCACCAGCCTGGTCCCTGCCGCCGAAGCCGAGCCACAGACGGCGGAAGCCCCGACCTGAACAGCAGGCGGCAGTTGAGGAGGAGCCTGGTCCCAGCCCTGCCCTACTAGCCTCAACCAGCAATCCTCCTCCGACCTCCCACGAGGACTCTTCCACGGCTCAGCAGCCTGTCGACCTGGCTGCTCCAGCAGAGCTCGAAAGCGCCGACGAGGTCTGGCCCTCTGCCTCCAACTTTGGCCTGCCTATGTCAGCCCTAAAGTTGTGCGGGTGCTGAGCAATTTATTCTGGCACCTCCACTAAGTAGAATAATTGGACAGAAAATAGGTCAGTATTTGATTGGGACAGCAGAGAGTGATTGTGTGCAGGTGGAGGAGGGTGATTGGGAGGCGTGTCGGCGGGAGCCGGTGCTGCTGTCCTCGCAGGACCTCTCCTCCACCGACTCCCTCCGCTCCTCTCCTTCCCCGCATCGCCCGCGAGTTTCTTCACGTTAGCGCACATTCTTAGCATAGAAACCAGCCTCAGAACTAGTAGAAAGCGATTCTCAATGGAACCACAATTCCCTTCTTGTATTTTCCAGACAATCTTGCTTCAGCCGAGTCCGTTTCAGATCAGAGGATGAGCATATCCTACGCGGCCCCGTACCCTGGAGACCTGTAAGAAAACCTTATTTTCACCATAGTCTGCCCGTTCCTCAGTTCTTTCTATACTAGCTCTAACATTAGCAGTCTCTCCACGTCCCAGTAGAGTCTCTCATTTGCACCTCGCTCTCTATTCGGGCACACCGTCCATGCACTCTGTTTCAGCACCCTGCAGCGGAAGAAAAACTCTGCCTCTGCCCTCTCCAACTCGTGAGTTCTCTTTCCTCAAATCCTCGCACAAAGCTAGCTCGCCTCCCCACCTCTGTCCTAATTCATGCCGTGATTTCCTGCCACATCTATTCTCATGCGCCAATTGTTTCCTTTTCGCCGTCCGAAATCTATCAGTCGAATCCCATGTGAGCCCTATGCCTGGCCTATCCTATGCCCAAAGCTGATCTGCTAGGTGGGATCGTCTGGACAGGCACCCCGGCCCCAACAACAACGACCCCAACGCCTTGCACTCCCTCCCCAGGTTCCACACTCTTACTCTGCTGGCCTAGCGCTTGCCATCAACGCCTTGCAAATTGCCATCAAATCTCTTTCCCCAGTCAGCCATCCCTTATCACCTAAGGCACTTACAATCTGCACAGGGTCTACAAAGGGCTTTTGTCGGTTATACGACTTTTCGTACCCAAGACTTTTCGTACCCGACTTTTCGTACCCGATTTTTCGTACCCAGACTTTTCGTACCCTAGACTTTTCGTACCCAGACGTTTCGTACCCAAGGTTTTTACCAATTTTTTTTAGCAGTTTTTGATGAAGTCAGCTGTTTTTTTGGCACGAATGTCTACCAAGGTGATATCTGGAAAGCGTTGAAATAAATTTACAATATATATTTTTTTCAATTTAGCTTATAATCTTTTTGCTTCAAAAATTCAAACAACCCAAAATGACCAGTTTTCAACGAAATAAGCTGCAAATTTGAGCAAAATATTCAGTGAGCAAAAACTTTATATGGTGCTGCAGACATTGGAGTTTAAATTAAGATGCACACCTACTGGCAAAAGCTGATATTACCTTGTTGAAACATCAAGAGTCTAGGTTGTTTGCCATAAATCGAAAAAGGGTAGATATCTTGTATTCAAGATATCACCTTGACAAACGTACATGTCAAATTAAATATCTAGCAATCTCCTCTCCATCGTCAACCAGCCCAGTCTCCTCTCCCCATCGTCAACAAGCCCAGCCCCATCTCCAGCAGTCCCCTGCTAAAAAAAACCTTGGGTACGAAAAGTCTGGGTACGAAAAGTCTAGGGTACGAAAAGTCTGGGTACGAAAAATCGGGTACGAAAAGTCGGGTACGAAAAGTCCTGGGTACGAAAAGTCGTGATACCCTTTTGTCAAGCTTGGCCCTGGTCTGTGAGGATAATGGCAAAAGTGGAGAGCTTGGATTGGCTACTATAGCAAAATGGGAGGGCTTAGGGTGATTTACAGGTGTCGAAGGGTGAGAACATTGTACAAATGCGATGCGGAGCACGACTCGGAGCTGTCCTTTCTTTCTGGACAAATTATCACGAATGGTTTTTTCGTATTTTTTGCAAAATATTTTAAATTCACACTCAGTGAATTGCAGTAAGCGAATCGAAGGAGCCAGGCTGGCTTACCGGGACACTAAATGGAAAAACGGGTATCATCCATATTCCCTTGTTGACAGGATTTATGGCTGATGACCAGAATCCCCCCCCAAGGCTTCTACCCCCCCTCAACGTTTTACCCCCCCACCTGTGAAGTATCCCCCCCCCCACGGAAGTATCCCCCCCCCCAAATCTGTAATCAATCTACGTATCAATCAAGCAATCAATCAGTTTTAAGGGTGTTTTAGGTGTTTTTGCACTTGGGGGGGGGATCCTGGTCACCGATTTTGATGCCCATTATCCCCCCCCCCAAATGCCAAAATCCCTTGATTGATGACCAGTATCCCCCCCCCAAGTTTTTTTTGAGTCCAGCTTTAAGGCTTCGCAAGCGAAGCCTACGCAATTGCCATTATAAAAAATGGTTTGACTACGCCTACGCCTTTTTTATAATCAGTATACCAAACCCTACGCCTAGCCTAAATTTGGGGGGGGGGGCAAAACTCTTGAGGGGGGGGCAAAACTCTTGGTTGGTCCAAAACTGGCTTGGTTGGCCGGTAAAACCGTTGGGGGGGGGATCCTGGTCATCAGCCGGATTTATAAATAAAATCTTTAGCGATTTGAAAAGAAAAGAGTCAAATGCTGGCGATCATGGAAATAGAACGTGACCTGTTAAATCTCTTTCAACATTGACGGCATTTTTTCAGGCCTAGTACCTGCCAATTATGTGGAGATGCTGCCCTAGCAGAGAGATGAAGTCTAATCCTTTGCCCGATTTTCAAAGTTGGTGGTTCTATCAGCCATTTCTCGCATTCCGTTTTGATTCTCTGTTGATTACCTCACAACTGTTAGTTCTCCCCTAAAGATGCCGCTGTGATAGCTTGTCCTACGCTTGCTACATATTTTTCTCCAATGACCTCTGCTCCTCTGATATGATAGTGATCAGTCCTGAATAAAATTGGAAACTATAGGTTTTTATTATTTCCTATAATGCAAGCAAAAATTAGGGAACACATAAATTTCACTTCTGTGAGAAAAACATTCGGAGATGTTATAATTAGTCCAGGATTCAGAACGAATAAAATTTATGTCCCCGCTTATACTATCATTCAAAATTGGCCGGTTTTTCGGGAATTAGACTTTATAATTATTCAACCCACGAAAATTTATTTAGCAGACAAAACGAATTCGAAGATTTTCGCTTGCTTGAAAGTGTGTTCAGGCCACTGGAAACCTGCGCATCAGCAGGCCATGTGAAGCTGGTGTCCAAATGGTTTCGGCGGCCGCAAAATTGGCATCCAATCAAGAGAATCATGTCTCAAGACGGAAGCTCGGAAGCGGAGATTCTGCTCAACGGCAGCAGTGCTCACGACGCCAGCGCCACCCCAACGCCGCCAGTTACCAACTGCAGCAGCATCAGTGAAATGTATGTACAAATTCTCCCTACTTACTCCAAATTGCACTACTTGATTTTCTCTCAATCGAGTGGGTGTCTAGCCAGTAATTAGCATAGGTCGAAAAGATTTTTGTATAAATATATTCTAAATTATTTTTTTTAAAGTGAAGACAGCAGCGATACCATGAAGGTGGTGCCTTGCAGGGTGTACCGGGAGCAACTAGCGGGCCTGCGCGAGGAGCTGGTAGCTCTGTCCGAAGGTCGTCACCCGCTCTACCTCGATGCCCTGGCAGAACTGCAGCAGCAGCTGGAGGCGGATCTGGAAGAGGCTCAACTGGCCCACCAACTGGAAATGGACCGAATCAAGGCGGATCGGGTGAGGGAAGGAAGACCTCGGGTGAGAGAGCAATTGGGGTGCTTCTGAAGGAGCTGGAGGAGAAGCGACGGGAGGAGGAGTTGGAGGAAAGGAAGGGGGAGCTGGTGGAGTGTCTAGCGGGAGAGTTGGAGGAGCGCAGAAAAGCCATCGAGGCGGAGCACTCCGCGCTGGACCTGGCCGGAGACACCATTGAGGCCAAGGTTGGCATTTCGGGATCCTTGAGAATGAAGATTTGAAATGAAGATTTTAATTTTAAGGATAATTCGAACTTTGCGAAATTATTTTGAACTTTGACGCGAAAGATTACTAACGAATGCACAAAATTCAAATTCACTTTAATTTCCTAAATATTTAGCTGGGTAAGTTATTAGCTTAGTTGACGAAAAAATGCACACTAAATATTCGGGAAATAAGAGGTTCAAAATACAATGCTCCTATGGCTATAAAAAACCAAATGAAAATTCTGCAGTCGCTGTCCACACGGAAACTTCGGCGACGGCCAAATGAACCGCCGCCACGGGAGGAGAGACGCTCTAATCGCCGGCCTCCGCCTCACGTCTCTCTTCTGCTCTCTGAGTCCCTGCTCAACCACGACCTCGCCATCATTGCAAACAAGTCCCCACCTTCTGCTGCCTCAGGTTTGCTGTCCACACGGAAACTTCGGCGACAGCCAAATGAACCGCCGCCACGGGAGGAGAGACGCTCTAATCGCCGGCCTCCGCCTCACGTCTCTCTTCTGCTCTCTGAGTCCCTGCTCAACCACGACCTCGCCATCATTGCAAACAAGTCCCCACCTTCTGCTGCCTCAGGTTTGCTGTCCACACGGAAACTTCGGCGATGGCCAAATGAACCGCCGCCACGGGAGGAGAGACGCTCTAATCGCCGGCCTCCGCCTCACGTCTCTCTTCTGCTCTCTGAGTCCCTGCTCAACCACGACCTCGCCATCATTGCAAACAAGTCCCCACCTTCTGCTGCCTCAGGTTTGCTGTCCACACGGAAACTTCGGCGATGGCCAAATGAACCGCCGCCACGGGAGGAGAGACGCTCTAATCGCCGGCCTCCGCCTCACGTCTCTCTTCTGCTCTCTGAGTCCCTGCTCAACCACGACCTCGCCATCATTGCAAACAAGTCCCCACCTTCTGCTGCCTCAGGTTTGCTGTCCACACGGAAACTTCGGCGATGGCCAAATGAACCGCCGCCACGGGAGGAGAGACGCTCTAATCGCCGGCCTCCGCCTCACGTCTCTCTTCTGCTCTCTGAGTCCCTGCTCAACCACGACCTCGCCATCATTGCAAACAAGTCCCCACCTTCTGCTGCCTCAGGTTTGCTGTCCACACGGAAACTTCGGCGATGGCCAAATGAACCGCCGCCACGGGAGGAGAGACGCTCTAATCGCCGGCCTCCGCCTCACGTCTCTCTTCTGCTCTCTGAGTCCCTGCTCAACCACGACCTCGCCATCATTGCAAACAAGTCCCCACCTTCTGCTGCCTCAGGTTTGCTGTCCACACGGAAACTTCGGCGATGGCCAAATGAACCGCCGCCACGGGAGGAGAGACGCTCTAATCGCCGGCCTCCGCCTCACGTCTCTCTTCTGCTCTCTGAGTCCCTGCTCAACCACGACCTCGCCATCATTGCAAACAAGTCCCCACCTTCTGCTGCCTCAGGTTTGCTGTCCACACGGAAACTTCGGCGATGGCCAAATGAACCGCCGCCACGGGAGGAGAGACGCTCTAATCGCCGGCCTCCGCCTCACGTCTCTCTTCTGCTCTCTGAGTCCCTGCTCAACCACGACCTCGCCATCATTGCAAACAAGTCCCCACCTTCTGCTGCCTCAGGTTTGCTGTCCACACGGAAACTTCGGCGATGGCCAAATGAACCGCCGCCACGGGAGGAGAGACGCTCTAATCGCCGGCCTCCGCCTCATGTCTCTCTTCTGCTCTCTGAGTCCCTGCTCAACCACGACCTCGCCATCATTGCAAACAAGTCCCCACCTTCTGCTGCCTCAGGTTTGCTGTCCACACGGAAACTTCGGCGATGGCCAAATGAACCGCCGCCATGGGAGGAGAGACGCTCTAATCGCCAGCCTCCGCCTCACGTCTCTCTTCTGCTCTCTGAGTCCCTGCTCAACCACGACCTCGCCATCATTGCAAACAAGTCCCCACCTTCTGCTGCCTCAGGTTTGCTGTCCACACGGAAACTTCGGCGATGGCCAAATGAACCGCCGCCACGGGAGGAGAGACGCTCTAATCGCCGGCCTCCGCCTCACGTCTCTCTTCTGCTCTCTGAGTCCCTGCTCAACCACGACCTCGCCATCATTGCAAACAAGTCCCCACCTTCTGCTGCCTCAGGTTTGCTGTCCACACGGAAACTTCGGCGATGGCCAAATGAACCGCCGCCACGGGAGGAGAGACGCTCTAATCGCCGGCCTCCGCCTCACGTCTCTCTTCTGCTCTCTGAGTCCCTGCTCAACCACGACCTCGCCATCATTGCAAACAAGTCCCCACCTTCTGCTGCCTCAGGTTTGCTGTCCACACGGAAACTTCGGCGATGGCCAAATGAACCGCCGCCACGGGAGGAGAGATGCTCTAATCGCCGGCCTCCGCCTCACGTCTCTCTTCTGCTCTCTGAGTCCCTGCTCAACCACGACCTCGCCATCATTGCAAACAAGTCCCCACCTTCTGCTGCCTCAGGTTTGCTGTCCACACGGAAACTTCGGCGATGGCCAAATGAACCGCCGCCACGGGAGGAGAGACGCTCTAATCGCCGGCCTCCGCCTCACGTCTCTCTTCTGCTCTCTGAGTCCCTGCTCAACCACGACCTCGCCATCATTGCAAACAAGTCCCCACCTTCTGCTGCCTCAGGTTTGCTGTCCACACGGAAACTTCGGCGATGGCCAAATGAACCGCCGCCACGGGAGGAGAGACGCTCTAATCGCTGGCCTCCGCCTCACGTCTCTCTTCTGCTCTCTGAGTCCCTGCTCAACCACGACCTCGCCATCATTGCAAACAAGTCCCCACCTTCTGCTGCCTCAGGTTTGCTGTCCACACGGAAACTTCGGCGATGGCCAAATGAACCGCCGCCATGGGAGGAGAGACGCTCTAATCGCCGGCCTCCGCCTCACGTCTCTCTTCTGCTCTCTGAGTCCCTGCTCAACCACGACCTCGCCATCATTGCAAACAAGTCCCCACCTTCTGCTGCCTCAGGTTTGCTGTCCACACGGAAACTTCGGCGATGGCCAAATGAACCGCCGCCACGGGAGGAGAGACGCTCTAATCGCCGGCCTCCGCCTCACGTCTCTCTTCTGCTCTCTGAGTCCCTGCTCAACCACGACATCGCCATCATTGCAAACAAGTCCCCACCTTCTGCTGCCTTAGGTTTGCTGTCCACACGGAAACTTCGGCGATGGCCAAATGAACCGCCGCCACGGGAGGAGAGACGCTCTAATCGCCGGCCTCCGCCTCACGTCTCTCTTCTGCTCTCTGAGTCCCTGCTCAACCACGACCTCGCCATCATTGCAAACAAGTCCCCACCTTCTGCTGCCTCAGGTTTGCTGTCCACACGGAAACTTCGGCGACAGCCAAATGAACCGCCGCCATGGGAGGAGAGACGCTCTAATCGCCGGCCTCCGCCTCACGTCTCTCTTCTGCTCTCTGAGTCCCTGCTCAACCACGACATCGCCATCATTGCAAACAAGTCCCCACCTTCTACTGCCTCAGGTTTGCTGTCCACACGGAAACTTCGGCGATGGCCAAATGAACCGCCGCCATGGGAGGAGAGACGCTCTAATCGCCAGCCTCCGCCTCACGTCTCTCTTCTGCTCTCTGAGTCCCTGCTCAACCACGACCTCGCCATCATTGCAAACACACATCCCCACCTTCTGCTGCCTCAGGTTTGCTGTCCACACGGAAACTTCGGCGATGGCCAAATGAACCGCCGCCACGGGAGGAGAGACCTCTAATCGCCGGCCTCCGCCTCACGTCTCTCTCTTCTGCTCTCTGAGTCCCTGCTCAACCACGACCTCGCCATCATTGCAAACAAGTCCCCACCTTCTGCTGCCTCAGGTTTGCTGTCCACACGGAAACTTCGGCGATGGCCAAATGAACCGCCGCCATGGGAGGAGAGACGCTCTAATCGCCGGCCTCCGCCTCACGTCTCTCTTCTGCTCTCTGAGTCCCTGCTCAACCACGACCTCGCCATCATTGCAAACAAGTCCCCACCTTCTGCTGCCTCAGGTTTGCTGTCCACACGGAAACTTCGGCGACGGCCAAATGAACCGCCGCCATGGGAGGAGAGACGCTCTAATCGCCGGCCTCCGCCTCACGTCTCTCTTCTGCTCTCTGAGTCCCTGCTCAACCACGACCTCGCCATCATTGCAAACAAGTCCCCACCTTCTGCTGCCTCAGGTTTGCTGTCCACACGGAAACTTCGGCGATGGCCAAATGAACCGCCACCACGGGAGGAGAGACGCTCTAATCGCCGGCCTCCGCCTCACGTCTCTCTTCTGCTCTCTGAGTCCCTGCTCAACCACGACCTCGCCATCATTGCAAACAAGTCCCCACCTTCTGCTGCCTCAGGTTTGCTGTCCACACGGAAACTTTGGCGATGGCCAAATGAACCGCCGCCACGGGAGGAGAGACGCTCTAATCGCCGGCCTCCGCCTCACGTCTCTCTTCTGCTCTCTGAGTCCCTGCTCAACCACGACCTCGCCATCATTGCAAACAAGTCCCCACCTTCTGCTGCCTCAGGTTTGCTGTCCACACGGAAACTTCGGCGATGGCCAAATGAACCACCGCCACGGGAGGAGAGACGCTCTAATCGCCGGCCTCCGCCTCACGTCTCTCTTCTGCTCTCTGAGTCCCTGCTCAACCAACGACCTCGCCATCATTGCAAACAAGTCCCCACCTTCTGCTGCCTCAGGTTTGCTGTCCACACGGAAACTTCGGCGATGGCCAAATGAACCGCCGCCCGGGAGGAGAGACGCTCTAATCGCCGGCCTCCGCCTCACGTCTCTCTTCTGCCTCTCTGAGTCCCTGCTCAACCACGACCTCGCCATCATTGCAAACAAGTCCCCACCTTCTGCTGCCTCAGGTTTGCTGTCCACACGGAAACTTCGGCGACGGCCAAATGAACCGCCGCCATGGGAGGAGAGACGCTCTAATCGCCGGCCTCCGCCTCACGTCTCTCTTCTGCTCTCTGAGTCCCTGCTCAACCACGACCTCGCCATCATTGCAAACAAGTCCCCACCTTCTGCTGCCTCAGGTTTGCTGTCCACACGGAAACTTCGGCGATGGCCAAATTAACCGCCGCAACGGGAGGAGAGACGCTCTAATCGCCGGCCTCCGCCTCACGTCTCTCTTCTGCTCTCTGAGTCCCTGCTCAACCACGACCTCGCCATCATTGCAAACAAGTCCCCACCTTCTGCTGCCTCAGGTTTGCTGTCCACACGGAAACTTCGGCGATGGCCAAATGAACCGCCGCCAGGGGAGGAGAGACGCTCTAATCGCCGGCCTCCGCCTCACGTCTCTCTCTTCTGCTCTCTGAGTCCCTGCTCAACCACGACCTCGCCATCATTGCAAACAAGTCCCCACCTTCTGCTGCCTCAGGTTTGCTGTCCACACGGAAACTTCGGCGATGGCCAAATGAACCGCCGCCACGGGAGGAGAGACGCTCTAATCGCCGGCCTCCGCCTCACGTCTCTCTCTTCTGCTCTCTGAGTCCCTGCTCAACCACGACCTCGCCATCATTGCAAACAAGTCCCCACCTTCTGCTGCCTCAGGTTTGCTGTCCACACGTAAAATTAGCAGATGGCAGAAAGAACCTCAGCCAGGGCAGGAGAGACGCTCTCATCGCCGGCCTCCGCCTCACGTCTCTCTGGTGCTCTCTGAGTCCCTGTCTCAACCACGACCTCGCCATCATTGCAAACAAGTCCCCACCTTCTGCTGCCTCAGGTTTGCTGTCCACACGGAAACTTCGGCGATGGCCAACGAACCGCCGCCACGGGAGGAGAGACGCTCTAATCGCCGGCCTCCGCCTCACGTCTCTCTTCTGCTCTCTGAGTCCCTGCTCAACCACGACCTCGCCATCATTGCAAACAAGTCCCCACCTTCTGCTGCCTCAGGTTTGCTGTCCACACGGAAACTTCGGCGATGGCCAAATGAACCGCCGCCACGGGAGGAGAGACGCTCTAATCGGGGTCCATTTAAGTTACATAACATAACGTTCTTCCACATAACATAACGTTACTTGGTACTGCCACATTATGTTTGGTGGCCCCTAAGCAACTATACTTGGTACTGCCACAGTATGTTTGGTGGCCCCTAAGCAACTATGCTTGGTACTGCCACAGTATACACGAGTTTTGACTAAGCCTAAGAGGGGAAATAGAAACAGTATTTTTATGTTATGTTATGTAGGAGAACGTTATGTTATGTAATTTAAATATACCCCTCTAATCGCCGGCCTCCGCCTCACGTCTCTCTTCTGCTCTCAGAATCCCTGCTCAACCACGACCTCGCCATCATTGCAAACAAGTCCCCGCCTTCTGCTGCCTCAGGTACGCTGGCCCTTTGAATCAATTAAAATATCACATTAAAGTTTAACCAAAAACAAATGAAATTAAACAAAGTCAGCCCGAAGAAAATAAACCACTCAATTGCAATTGCAAGTCATAGAACCAATTGAGTTAAAAAATTAAACCTTGACAGAAAATCAACTAATTTAAAAAACTAAAACAACCCAAACCACGGGCTCAATCGCAAATCTTAAAAAACAATCAGCCGCAAAAACTTTTTGAGCAAACATAGTCGAAAAAAATAGAAAAGTAGCATTTGAGGAGAGGACAGTGGAGGAGGCAGTGGAAGCGGCGAGGAGGAGAAACGGCGACAGAGTCTCTGTGCCGGAGACCCGGGGGCCATCCTGGAGAACGGACGCCTCCACTACGAGAACAAGCACTACCTCAGGGGACAGACCATCTATGTGGAGACCTCACACCTCTGCAAGGTCCCCGCTGTCATTCAGCACGTCGGCGACTTCGATGTCAGTCCCTCTTTTCCAGGCTTAGCCTTTGGCTGCCTTTTCCTTCGCGCTTGGAAGTTCTCAGCTTCATTATTCAAGCTCTGCCATTTTTGGCGACCCTATTAGTTGAGGTATATGAGGAAGGAAAGTGCTAGAGCAATTCTATCCTTGTGCCCAACTCAAACTATCTCGCTTGAATGAATGCAAAAGTTCCAGCAATTCATGTTTCCGACCCTTGCAGATCTCCTTAAAGAGCCTAGGCGACAGCAAGCGCATCAGCATCAACCTCTGGGAGCTGCGCGACGGTCGAGCCATCATCCGCAAACGCACCACCTGATTTCACCTCTCTTATTCTTTACTCCCCTCTCATCTTTCTTTCGATGATACTTGTCATTCACCCATCCTACCTCCTTCGTCTGCTATACAGAATGACACTCAGAGCAAGCAAGGCTTGGCGCATTGGGAAGAGAGGATGGGGCAGAGGGAGAGCAAATAGGGATTGCGCAGGCCGTTGAGCAGGATATTTCGGCTGCGTCCCAGCAACTTCCGCCGGCTTTAACGCGTCCTGGACATCCGGCCCCCATGGATGAATGAATGCATCACTCGCTCTCTTCCCCTGCCCCGCTCTCAGCCCCCCAAGACCCCCTACAACCCCCTCAAAGCCCAGACCCCGCGGGGGGGCCAACCAAGAGAGCCCTGCGTCTGGCGTGGGAACGGATGTTTACCAGGCTTCACTTTCGCACGCCGCCACCCCAACGCCCCCTCCCCCCAGCCACCACATGCGCACAGCCCCTCCTCTGCCCCCATCAAATCATCTCAGGCCCTCATTTGAGCTATCTTCATATCGCCGTACTAGCATCGACTTGGCACCGGAATACTTCATCCTTTTACCAGTTTTGAAATTCTGCAAAAACCATCGATTCCTTTGAAGTGAGGTGCTTCTCTGGGCATTTCGCTAATTGTCAGTCTTTGGGGAGCGGAGTCCTCCAAAGGCCAGCCATTGAACCCGTGATGCGTAGGCAGGGAAAGGAATGCGCTGGCAGGGGCTGGGAGTTCATGAATGAAAGGGGAGGAGAGGGTTGGGGGAGGCGTAAAAGAGGCGGAGACGTCGGAAACTGGTCCCAGGCCCACCACCTCCTGGGTAGTAATGAATGAACCCGTGTGGTCGCCGCGGCTCTCCCGCCTCCTTTCAGCCCCCTCCTTGCCTTGCCCTTTTCACTGCCACTCTTCCTGCTTTTCGCATTCCTCTTCCGCCTCTTTGCTTGGTCTAGATCAGACATCATTTGAGGGCTCACCGCCCGAATGTTTGAGGCTTGACGGAGAGATGAGAAGTGATTCAGTGCTTGTGCCTGGGAGAGAGGCTGGAATTAGGAGGGGAGTGCTGGAGGCGGGTGTAAAAAGGGGGCAGACTAGGGTGTAAGTTTGGGAGGGTGGCGGAGAAGCGACAGATGTGCAGAGGGAGCCTCAATGAGCGCTTTGGAAGGGGACCTCTGGAAGGCCCATTCACCCCCCGGAGAGACAGCCTCCTTCGCCCACTGTGCCAGGCCAGCCTCTGCGGCTTCAGTTTTACGCACAAGCCTGCCCTTGGCCATTCTCACGTTTTCCAGCCTCATCTTGACTGCTTCTCCTTTGCCCCACTTACCCCTTCTTAAACTTCTCATGGTGATTTTCGGGTAATGGGATCTTTAGAAAAAGTAATATGCGCTCCTCATCCTCAATTTCTAGAGTGGATTTTAGCATAAGCCCGGGTGACATATATGAGAAAGATGGATTTTTACTCTATACACTAGGCGTTCTAGCGCAAAGCCTGAATTTGGCGCCAAAAGCCATAGTCTTATTTGTTTGTGGCTTCAGCTGAAGTGATGCGGAGGAGCTAGTGTTGGCTGAGAGTGGGCGGAATGGAAGCTTCCACCTCCAAAGCAGATGTGTCCATTCGCCTGACTGCCCCAAGGCCGCCGGCAGAGCGAAATCGGAACCTCTACGCCACCTTCCCCAGCCTCCACAGCTCTCCAGCCGTCATCCGGGACGGCTCCTGGACCACTCGTCCTGCCCTGCCTCACCCGGCCCAATTGTAATCAGTCAACCATCTTCTTTCACTCTGAAATGGATTGAGCTTGGGTCGGTTTGGTATGGAACTAGCTAGGAACCAAAATTGTGCAATTTTCACGCCAACAAATTTGGTCCAAATTTTTTTAAACAGGGTTTAGCTTTTCGACATTGTTAGATTGGTGAATGGTCAACATATTCGCAAAACTATATCCATTCCAAATCCATCGTTTTCCAGATTTAAGGCCTCCTGCGATTTGTAAAACTCATAAAAAAAGTCGCGACCATAAGCAGGTGAGTGAAAGCGAATTTAATTCCAGGCCTCGAGATGAAGGAGAGGAGCGAAAGCTGGGCCAGCTACGGCCATTGGTGCCCGGCGGTCTGGAGCTGAGCAGGCCAAGGCCAGAAGCCTGCACTCTCTGCCACTGTTCCGCTTGCGCCGGACCTTCTGGTACCTTTTGCTTCTCATTTATTTCACCTTTTTTGGCCACAAATTGTTGCACAGCGGATGTTTTCTGGTGATTCATGGAACTAGAATTGTAGGCGAAAGCTGTGCGGAGACAGCGGTGGACGTGGGCAGCTGTATGTGCTGCGTGCGAGGCTTCCTGTTCCACGTGCTGGAGGGGGAGGAGGAGGATGTGGAGCTGGACGATGAACGACTGTTGGCCTGTGGGGGGCGGCACTGTCTCACCCGCTGGTCCTGCCTGGCCTTCACCTCCCTCCTTCTACCCTGCCTCTGCTGCTACGTCCCACTCCGTCTGGCTGCAGCCAGCATTCGCAAGCTTTACCTAAGGTCCTCCAGAGTTCTTATTAGTTATGCTTCAAATGGTAGGTAGTAGTAGTTGTATGATGGAGAAAAATGAAACGAAAGCTTTTTTGCTTTTTTTAATGGAATAATCGCCTCTACATAATTATAACCACATCGGAAAATACGCTCTTTTATCCTTAAAATTGATCATTTAGCAAGGTAAGCTCATGTTGCTATGTTCAACTAAAACTTCGGGCCATGCCCTCGCGATTGCCCTCCACACATAAAGAATTTTTTATTGCTTTTAAAAATACATATATATATACATATCTCGAAATTTAAACTTAAAGCAATTTATATAAACAAAAAAAATTAAAAAATTTTAAAGCAATAAAAAAATTTGTTATGTGAGGGCATATTTTATGTAAGGGGACTGTATATGTGGCGGGGGGTATTTTATGTGGGGGGAAACGCGCATAGCCCAAAATTTCCACCTTGTTTCAAAATTCTTGATGAAGGCTCTAAGATTGTTTATGGATGCAGGATCTCAGGGCGTTCAGAGCGCTGCCGTTGTCTTCCGAACACCCCCAACTGCAACTCTGCCCTCAAAAACCACCATAGCCATCTTCCCTTCACTCACCGACTATGCGAGTACAGACAACCTTTGTGATACCACTTTGTTACCTGCTTATTTCTGCTGCAACGTCTTAGCCTTAATAGAGTCAAAGCTTTAGTGTCGTTTGCTCATCGACAACATCGTACTAATTCAACAAAATATTGCACTCTGCGAACTCGTAACTCGCTATTTTTTTTGAAAAAATTACCTGAAGCCTAAGTGAAACACTTAGCTACTTGCATGTTGTTGGAAAAAGTGACAAAAACAAAAAACAAAACACTACGACACAATTCTATTTTTTACTGCACTGTAGCTTTTCAAGAACTTGATTCGAGTTTTTTCGAAGTCAAAGACGCAGGCAGCCTTTGGCTGCGCAGAAAAATTATTAAGAATTGTAGAAAAAGTTTGCAGAAATTTCTATTTCTCTCATTCCAATGACATGTTTTGCTCATGGTTTTCAGACACCCACACTATTAATGGTTTGTGGTTTCTGACAAAAATTGAACACTACAAAGGTGATTATTTCTTTATTCAATAAAACAGCACAAAGCAACTCAAGAA